>CAEGAD010008043.1:0-28614 GCA_903067055.1 Poeciliopsis paucimaculata
TATATATATTTGTGTGCTTATGTATGACAGTAAATGTGACTTTTTTTGTTACTAACCACATCGATCCCAGACCACAACTTCACATCAAGTAAGGCCAAGGCTGCAGTGAAATAGAAGTAATAAATACTGCCCCCTACAGGTGGGAGTTAGCATCACTTAAACCCAACGTTTTTGATCATCTTTATGGAAAATTTGCAATAAACTAAGTTATGAATTGGCGCAACAAAACCTGTTGAGCTCGCGTGAATGTTTGGAGTCTGGGCCATAGAAAAGTTTGTGATTGAACTTTAGTAACCTACTTGTCTCCATTTTTTAAATGACTTTGTGTTTTTGATGGGTGGATGAGTCATCCTCGCTGCATTGGTCTTTGTTTCTGTGTGATGGATGGGATGTGTGGGATGGGAGCACAGAGCTGCAGATGGAGACGCCACAGGAGGAGGTGTGAGATCCTGAGACAAGGAGAAAGAGATCTGACCTCTGCAGCGCAGTGTGGGTTGTCATATTAGCCCTCATTACTGCCTTAATAAAGCATGTCTGCTTACAGAGTAAAAAAAAAAAAATGAAGAAAAAAAGGAACCAGCTTGCATGTGTAGATATGTGCGCAATTTACGGCGAACGAAACCACAACCACAAAATAATCAGCGGAGTCACAGGAAGCTTCATCTCGTTGCTGATATCTGAGTGTTAGTCCGATAATGTGTTAAAGTAAAACAGCTCAGCTGCTGGAGATCAAAATGTTAAAACACCTCAAAGATGCAATTGTAAAGAAACCAAGCAGATTTCTTCACTCTCTCTTACACCAACGCAGCAGAGCCTCGTAGTGAGGCAGATGCAAAAAATAATATCACGTTTTCACGTTCCAGACATCTGAAAAGTGTGGCGTGCATTTATACGCAGCCCTGAATAAAAGTCAGTCAACAGAATGACTAAATAGAGCCAACATGAGAACATCAGCAAACAGAAAACGTCATGAAGACAGGAAGAAACATTTAGATGTAAACACCAGCTGGGCAGGAATCAGAAAACAATGAAAGGAGGAGGATTTTTTAATTTTTTTATTTTTTTACCAGTCAGACAAAAGCAAAACATTGGACACACTGCAGCAGAAAACCTTTACAGCAAAACAAACCTAAACATAAAGATAAAGTTTAGTGTTATAAATGCTACTGTAAAAAGACATGAAAGTGTGTTAAAGTGAACTGGGCTGAATTGAATGAACTCCAACTGGTTGAGACTTATTCTGTAAAGTGTCTTCAGATGACATTTGTTACCAACTGATAACTGAACTGAATTCAGTTTTAAAATAAACTGATTGGACTGAATTAAATGGAACTGAGAGTAACTGATTCAAATTTTACTGAACTGAACTGATCTACATAGAATTGAATTGAATTTAACTGAAAAGAAATAAACTGAACTCAATTGAATGTGAAGAAGTGTGATTTGTGTCACTAAACAGCAAATTAATTTGTATATTTCAAATTTATTTATATTTATTGAAGACTTTATTGAACAGAAAGTGGAGAAAGTAGTAAAATTGCAATTTATCGTGGCAATAATAAATCAAGATTCTTATTATGATATGTAATTTATCACAATAAATGATACACAAAATGCCCACTGTAAATCTGAATTGACATAATTATGATATTACGTTGATTATCTGTGATTCTCCAATGACATTCGTGTATTTACACAAAACTGAAGTCCGGCCTGCTGAAACTTTGCTCTTCTATTTTAGGAAAGGCAAACAAATCCTAAGAGCCTTCCCTTTCACATTTCCGATCGGTTATCCTGATGCTATCTCCCAGATCGAAAAGCATGAGCTCATGCAGGAACTCACACATGAATACACACTTCCTGTCTGTCACAGGCCGAGATCAATCACGGCGTGGGAGTGCAAACTGAGGCTGAGGCCGAAAGTGGCGCAGTGCAATCACGACCAGCGCCTGAATTAGAGCGGCGGCCGTGGGCTCCCAGAGAGGGTTTGGTCAAATTACAGGCCGTATTTTTAGAGAGGCTTCGCCCCAGAAGCAGCTGAGGACCATCACTCACAGGCCGCTCTGGCGTATCTGGGGAACTTCCTTCTTCAAAACTCAATGTCACACCTCAGCATGGAACGGTATTGATTCAGTGCATCTCCTAGTAGGAAGCTGCTAAACAAACCATGCTGTGTATCTTATAAGCTGCACAGGAAACAATAAAATCACATGTCAACAAGACACAGCTCTGCCGGGGTCAGAGAATCTGTCAGTCCTTGATCATACAGAAGTTGCTGACTTGGTTGGAGTCCATAACCTTTTCCAGGACGACAGCAGCAACAAGATCCCTGCGGTTTTTGGGACCAAGGTAGAGAAACAAGCAGCCTGCAGTGTGTTTCCTGTTTCTGATGCTGCCTCCAAGTGGCAGCAACACGCTATTGCTTTTTTTTTTTTTTTTTCTCCTGCTAATCCAAACGTGCATATTTTTCACATTTTTGTGCTTTCATTTGAGTCTCAGCTGCTTCAAAAACAAAAAAACAACCCAAGCTCTCTAATACCCCACCCAGACGATTTTTGGCAACAAGTTAATGGTTTTTAGTGTCTGGAAAATAAGCCTTTCAAAAAAAAGGCCCCAATTTAGCTCCATATGAATCCACTGTACAAGTGTTTTGTTGTTGACTTACCATTCAGAAAAAATGTTTCAATCATGTTCAAAGATGGTTGCATAATAATTGTGCATCTGTTTGCTGCCAGTTTCACTTGCCAATATAAATATTGAGTTGGGGGCGTGGCCAGCAGCAGCATTTGGATTTAAAGCGACAGGACGCCCTAAATTCAAATTCAGATTAAAAAATCAGCTTCTTTTGTTTTTGTATCTCTCAGCTTGTTGTTCTCAAAATTAATTTTATTTTCTGTCTTCAGCTGGAAGGATTTTTGGTCTTGCTTTTTATAATGTGTAACCATGGTAACAAGGTATTGTTTATTTTATATATATATATCTTCATGGATGCAGAACAGAGAGAGAAGGAGGAAGAATCTCAGATCCCCTACTCCAACATCTCATTTAAAGAAGAGCTGCTAAAGCGAAGAAGGTGGATTTGCCCTATTCGCCAACAACTAAAAGTGTCATCCAGAACATTTTACTGAGTAATATTGTCTCTGCTTCCAAGAGTTGCAGCTGTTAGCATGTCATGCTACATTCTTCAGCCAGAGGCCTCTTCAAATTTGCTGCAAGACTGACTGCTACTGGACATTCTTCCGTCGCAAACAACAAAAACAGTTTGAAGACATTTGGATGATATGAGTTTCAAGTTTATTTATTTATTTTAGTTGAAATAATCATCTTATAGATTACCCAAAGGTACAATTCTAACATTTCTAAAACATTTTTTACTCTAACTCTAAATGTGTCTTGGTTTATAGGCGGTTTTGTTTAAAAATGCAGATGTCATAACCCGTTTACTCCTCACCTTCTGGTCAACACCTGCTGGAGACAGTCTCCAGCGTTTCCTGCGCTGATCTATCTTTAGTGCATCCAGTAAGTCATGTTGCCTCTTGTGTCAAAGCCTATTGTATGTCTTTTTCATGCATTGAGAAAGGAACTTGCATCAAACACTGACATGAGGCCGACACCCTTCCTCCCAACGCGAGTATTCAGGCTGGAGGTCAGAACAAGCAACATCCTGTTTATTTTATTTTCACGGTTCGTTGGGTGAGGAAACATGCTTTATTATGTCAGGTGAAACAGGATGAAACAACTTTACGTCTTATTTTGTGGATAAAGTAGAGAAGCAGCAATAGATGCCTGTTTGGGAAGAAAAACACCTCACTCAAGCTGATGTTTGAACCAGATGAAACTACAGCAGGAAATTCATGTTTTTACATGTATTTTTTTTTATAACAAAAATGATTAGAAACTTATTTTGTTTGTTCAAAAGTTTAAAAGTTAGTTTAAAATTGTGGCAGGCAGGATTAGATGAAGGCTAACCGAGGACCTCTAGTGGTCTAATCAGGAACACAAAAAACAAATAAATCATGCAAAAGAAAAAATCTAACAAGCAGAAAAATATGAAATCACACTAATTGAATAAAGCCAAAAAATAATAATACCTAGCAGCAGTTTATATTTTGCTCTTTAGATAAAAACAGCTTGTGTGACTTTCAGACTTTCTTCCCCACCTCAGAGGTCAGTCTGCTGACGCAGCGCCGTCCCATCTCTGGGTTTTTAAAAGACATTTGGTCAATTTCTCCACTGCTGACTGAGACAGATGAACTGCACACATGCAAAAACACCCCGATAAACATTTCTGACCCAGTTCATTTTGGGTTTTAAATAAAAATAGTCAAATAGACTGAAGACCATTTCCTGGGAATAACCGTAACCATGCAGCCGCAAACCTAAAAGCACCTCAGGATTCTCATTATTTCATGTGATTAAGGATTTGACTCAAAGTCCTACTCTCAAATTGGGAGAAATACAACTTGAACACACGATGTGGGTAACGTTTACCTCAATGAAACCATTTCTGTCTTTTCTTGCCTGTGCAATGCATCAGATTTTGGAAATAATCATTTGTGTCGCATTTTACAGTTTACATAAAAACATTTTGTTGCATCCTTTGCAGAAACGGCCTACCCCCCACCCCCACGTGATAGCAGAGCTGTCAAATATCAATGACAGAGGAATTTTTTCTGATAACGTATCAGAGCCAACGCCGTGGTTACACGTTAACAGGGAGAGAATTCTTGAATGAAGAAAGAGAACATAAGAGTTTTAATTTACAAAGTGCATAAAATCACTTTGTATGGATGTGAAAAATACTCTCTAGAATATGTGACTACAGTCAAAAAACAGATTCAGAATCAGAGTTGCAGTGGATTTGTTTGCATTAAAACGAATAATGTACTTCTAACGTAGCAGGGTTGTGACTATATAATACTTTATGTGTAATAAATTAAGTGTATTCATAAATAAATCATTTATTACTCATTCTTATTTGTCGCTCTTACCTTTTGAGTCACAGCATCAACACTGAAAGTCAGAATTTCTTCTCTGTTTGTTGCTTTTTACCCTAATTAGCTGCAACACATAAAATAGGTTGTTAAAGTTGCAGCAATAAAATGTCTACTTGGGCTTTTTCGGGTTTGTATTTTCTTAAACAGTTTCATACAAGAGAGACCATATCGGGACCATGTTGCTCAAGAGTGGGGGCGCCAGAATCAAATAAAAATACTCTCACATGTAATGTTAATTATAGGTACTTATTTTGGTCCCCGACCACATCAGTTAGAAAATTCTGATGTGAAAAATCTTCATTTCGAGACAAACAAGTAGTCCATAACACATCTAAAAAATAAAATAAGAAGAAAAAATAAAATAAATCATCATGTAAGCTATTCAAAAAAGTACCAGAGGGAACTGGCAAGTAAATTATCGGACGGTTACACTTAATAGATGTAACAGCACCTTTCCCTTAGAAAAACAAATAATGCGCGATAATGAAACTACACAAAGTTTACTTTAGATTGCATATCAATTATATTCAATGACTTTGAATTCTGAATGACCTCTGACCCAGGCTGTCCCTGCATTGAACTATATTAACTTAAATAAAGATAGTTATTACTTACTTTAGAAATAAAGCACATTAATTTTCAGTTCGCTCAGTTGACTTGCATTTTCTTCACTGCTCATTTAAACCAACCAAAGTTGTTGCTTTTCAGACTGCAAAGAAAACAATGTTAACTTTAAGGAACACAGATTTATTATCATTATTAATTTTTTAAATCTAAACATGCAGAAATCATCATTCGGGTTATTTAAATATTAGATAGATTAAATAAATACATTAATGCAAAGCTGCAGTAATTGTGTTAAAAGAGAAAACTTTAAATTAAAAACCATTTTCATTCATTTCCAACATTAGACCGGGATTCTTTAATCCGTAAAATTTTTAAAGCTGCACATACTTTAAAGCTGCAGTATGTGAATTTTATAAAGAATATTTGTTAAAACTGTCACCAAGTGAAGAACTGCAGCTCTCTCAACCAATAACAACCAATCGAAACCAGAAGGCAGGTCTTAGCGCTGTTAATCAAGCTCATGTGTGCAATGCTAAATGCACTAATGGTGGAGAAACAGCTACCATTACAGAAAAAAAATCATTGGTGGTCATGCTAACTAGCCTGAGCTGTAGAAAGCAAGGGGATGAGTGGGAAGGGTGATTGACAGCGCTAAGACCCGCCTCCTTGCTCTGATTGGATGTTTCTAGTTAGCACTGGGAGAGAAGTTCGATTTATCCAAAGATTATCTGTCTCATATATAGTGACGTTTTTAATAAGCATATAAAAGTTACACACTGCAGCTATAAATAAATGTATACATGTCCAAAAAACTGATCCAGCTTCAATATGAAACATTTTTTTCTTCAGAAGCACAACCCTCTAGAGTTTCTCCTTCCAACCAATTTTCCTCTAACTCCCCCAGGATGTCCTGCAGGGACAGAACAGGAAGCGAGGCCTGCTGGGCCGCCCACGGCTGCTGCGGCTCGCCACTCTCCTCCACAGCCATCCCGGGCCAAAACCTCTCCAGCAGAGCGTAGGGAACTCCCAGCTGAGGGCTGTTCCTGATGTTGCCGTCCCAGTACCCAGAGTCCGGCGTGCTTGGAGTGGAGATCTGTGAGCTGGAGGAGGAGTTGCTGTACATCCGCTGCTCTGGGTACGAGACGTTTGACCCATTGCTGGCGAAGCTCATCATCTCCAACGTTTTGCCCCACAAAGGGTGGGCAGGAGAGGTTTGGGCGCCAGGCTGGGGCCACATGCCCCACATGGGCGGGCTGGACTCTCTGGTGCGGCTACTCTGAAGCCCCAATACGGATCTGTATTGTGAAGGGGGAGAGTAAGCATGAGGATATTGGCTGTAATAGGTGACTTTGTCCATTTCTTGTTTGACGGAGCCTGGGAAGGTGGGCGGCGGCCCCAGAGGCCTCAGCGGCGCCGATGACCCGCTGCCGGCGGCGCTTGGAGGTGAAGAGACAGTATCATGATGCGGGCTGCTCGACAGCCACAGAGCCTTTTTTGCTTCTTTACATTTCAGGGTGCGGGCTCTACGGTTCTGGAACCAAACCTGGACAGGAAACAAATAAAAACAAAACAAAAAGAACCCGTCAGTTTAAATACGGAGATGATTAAACACAGGTTCAGTTAATGATTCGCCAGACAAACAGGAACAGAAATCAGGGGAACCTCAAGAGATAAAAACACATGGATTAGTAGGATCTGAAGTGTAGGAGGCTTTTAGAAACTCTGATTTTCAGAATAAAAGCATAAAAACAACAAACTGATTCAATATTATAAAGAACGCAACGATTTCTGAAACCGTAATCTGGCATTTAGATGAAAGGGAAATTATAAACAGTCGTGGATTAACTGTTTCCACAGAGTTGGATAAAATGTTCAATATGTATGGATCACTTTTTACATTAATTTTCATAAAAGCCTTATGCATAAATACATTACTTTACACTTTTTCATCAAATCTAATATTAATCCTAATATTAGAAACTTCAGAAATATTGTTTATCTATTTCTGCATTAGTTTTATCTTGGTTTTTATTTAGTCATTTTCAACCTTTCCATATGCAAATAATAATTTAAAAAAACAACAGAAAAACCACAACACAAACAAACCAAAAAGGGGGAAAAAAGATAAATGCAGGATAAATATTAATACAGAAATAGATAAATATTTCCCTCTGTGTCTAGTATGTAATTATTTTTAGATTTGACAGAAATAAGCAAAATATAAGAAGAAAAGTGTAAAGAAATATATTTATACATATTTTTCCATTTTGCAAAGTATATTTTTTGGCTGTTACATTTTTTTCTCTCTCTCATGCATTTTCTCTTTGCTGCTCTGGTAATGGAAATTATAGCTTATTGAAGTCAAACTTAGAGATATTTTGTTGTTCTAACTCATTATTTCTGCAGGTTCTTACCTGAATGCGTGACTCTGGTAAGCCAGTGGTCTGGGACAGGTTCTCCCGCAGACTGATGCCGGGGTACGGGTCGGTTTCGAAGGTGGTGCGCAGAAGCTCGACGTGTTCTTTGGAGAAACTGGTTCTCTTCCTGCGGCTGGCGCTGCGAGACGAGCCACTGCCAGAGGGCGCAGTCCGGACCTCATCTGGGGAAAGAGATGAGATCCAATACATCAAGGTACTGAGATACTGTTAATGTTTACATTTCCTACAAGAAACATCTAGCTCTAGGGGTCATGCAGATTACTTTAACCCAAGAATACAATCGATTTAAAATGTTTTTCCATTGTTAAAGCACATTTTATAAATGAAATATCAATAAACTTGAAATAACAAAAGAGTAGTGATAAATAAATTGCAGTTTCTACTTTGTAAGATGCATGTTTTTCCTCGGTCTCTAAACGCTTTGCCTCTGACCGTTTCAACAAAACTGAAATCTGGATAAAATAGTTGATTTTTAGCTTGAAAAAAAAATCTACTTTAATCACAAAATAGTAGATTTTTTGCATGATTTAAAATAAAAAAACCATGCAATTTTATTCTTAACATGGTTTATTTTAAGCTTAAAAAAACCCCTCTACATCACTTTATTCTTAAAATAGTTGATTTTTAGCATAAAACATCCACATTTTCAATAAAATAGTTGATTTCAGCTGTAAAAAGCAACACAGTGTTATTCCTAAAATAGCTCATTTGTAGTTTAAAAAGTGACATTTTTCTTAAAATAACTAATTTCTTTTTTTACATTGAAAAAAAGCAATTTCTCATTTAAAATAGTTGATTTTTAGCTTAAGAAAATCTACTTTAATCATAGAAGAGATGATTTTTAGCTGTATAAGTTGATCCTGTAAGTCTTACCCTGACTGGAGTCCTTCCACATCGTAGCTGCTGTTCTGAACTGGTTTCTAGGTGCTGTTGCTGTTGGGACGGAGGTCACTGTCTGTCTGACTTGTCGTATCAGAGTACCTTTTATATTGATCACCTGAGAATTTTGAAAAGGCCCCACCAGTGAGTAGCAGGCGGAGCTGGGTTTGTTTAATGCTTGACAATGGGACTCTGACCCCCAGCAACCCCCAGTCACTCACCAGCCACCCACTTCACATCATCAGCCATCCAGATCTGAGACAAGGTCAACGACATATATGAAAACAAAAAGCAACGAGTCGCTAAGAAAAACTCGTTTATACCACTTTAGTGTTTGCTAAAAGACAGAAAAACACTTCCTGCATATTTTAAGTTTTATTTTTGGATATAATTTAAACATTTTTATTGAAACTGTCACATTGTTGCCATAGTTTAGCCTTCTTCCAGTGCTAACTAGAAACAACCAATCAGAGCCAGGACGCAGGACTTTGCGCAGTCAAACACAATCTTGTGTCACGCTAAGCTAGCATAGCCTGTAGCGAATGTTAAGGCTAGATAGATGTTAGATGGATTAAAAGCTTCATGTAACAGTAAGTTGTTTCTCTCCCATTAGCACATTTTGCGGTGTACATGAGCTTGATTGACAGCACTAAGACTGCCTCCTGGCTCTGACTGGTTGCTTTTGGTTCATTTCTGCAGACAGCAATAATAGCTTGTGGAAAAAGTAGAAGAAATCAATATTTTCTCTGATTATTTGTCTCATATTACACTGGTGACAGTTTTAACAATTATATAAAAATAACATATTTTTAAAAATAAAAGTTAAACACTTCAGGTTTAACCTTACCAAAAGTTTTTATTCTAGTTTTGCAGTGAAGCCTCAGATTAACCATTAATAAGCCAAAGCTGAAGCAGGGACGATAACAACTTTACACTAATCAAGACACTACAATCTTAGGGAAATAGTTTCAGAAAAAGGTCAAAGTGGAACAGTGACCTCATACCAATCAGTGGCATTCATATGCAGAGCAGATCTGCAGGAACAAAGGATGGCTGAAACAGACTTCAGACTTTATCTTGTGCTTAGACATGTCTAGACCTTCGGCAGATCTCTGAGTAATAAAAGAAAAACACCCATGCTTTTTGAAAGTTTGGCCTTTTCACATTAAATACTGTCACTAGTTCTGAATTTGGAGGTTTAACATAAAGGATGAACTTGCTGGAAGAGACGTTTGGACACCCAGAAGCCTTTTTGAGGCCCTAAGCAGGTTTTTATTTGGGCCCCCTAAACCAACATGTCAACACCTAATGCTTCATCATCCCAAAGCTACTCTGTGTTTAACACACCTGATATTGTTAAATCATACTGGTATTATTATGGCAAAAAATAAAATAGATTTTGAAATGCAGAGGTTTATTTAGGTGCCATATTATTCTTACTATAATAATAATAATTTAAAAAAAATATATAGATATATATAAAGTAATATCATCGGATAAACATTAATCACAACAATGGCAGCAGCTGGAAGAGCTTTGCCAACTATAAAAATTATAGAAATTATTTTTTTATAAAATAAAATAAAATATTTTATAAAATATTATTTAGTTTGTATCATTCAATGTAATTGAATATATATGTATATATATATATATATATATATATATATATACATATATATATATATGGGAACATCCTCTACATGGGATGTACCACCAGCAAATAACCGAAGTGGCTGATATCAGTAAATCCTACCAATGGCTGGAAAAAGTTGGACTCAAGGACAGCACAGAGGCCCTCATCCTGGCCGCCCAGGAACAGGCCATAAACACCAGAGCAATAGAGGCCCAGATCTACCACACCAGACAAGACCCAAGGTGTAGGTTGTGCAAGGAGGCCCCTGAGACAGTCCAGCACATAACAGCAGGGTGCAAGATACTGGCAGGGAAAGAGTACATGGAACGACATAACCAAGTGGCAGCCATAGTGTACAGAAACATCTGTGCAGAATATGGACTGGAAACCCCGAGATCAAAGTGGGAAACACCCCCAAAGGTGGTTGAGAATACCAGAGCTAAGATCCTGTGGGACTTCCAGATCCAGACAGACAAAATGGTAAGGTCGAACCAACCAGACANAAACTGGAGAAATACCAGGGCCTCAGGGAGGAACTAGAGAGGGCCTGGAAGGTGAAGACCACAGTGGTGCCTGTGGTGATCGGGGCCCTCGGGGCAGTCACCCCTAAACTGGAGCAGTGGCTACAACAGATCCCAGGAACAACATCAGATATCTCAGTCCAGAAATGTGCAGTTCTAGGCACAGCAAAGAACCCTCAAGCTCCCAGGCCTCTGGTAGAGGACCCGAGCTCAGAGGATAAGAACCACCCGCGGTGGGTGAGAAGGGACTTTTTTTTTTTTTATATATATATATATATATATATATATATATATATATAGTATTCTTCACGGGCTGCATGATCCAGTCCCAGTCGTCCTGCCACAGTTGGTTTGTGGATTTGATTTGCCAATTCCGACTGTCTCTTAATGTTATCCCGGACCGATTCCAGGATGTTCAGATCAGTCACATTCAATCTCATTTTCCTGTGGGAATGTTAGGTGTGGCAGATTGGATTAGAAAATCAGTGACTGTAATTGCCATTGAAGAAAACCCTGGTTGATCTTCACTGCAAGGTACAGCTTGTACTGCGTGTACTATGTCAGAATGATAATGTCCCACTGCATATTGGATTATTTTATGTGACTAGTTCCTTTAGTTATATCAACACACTAAAAACAGACAGACAGCCTCCACAGAAAAATAGATGTCACTTCTGGAGACTTATATGTGTGGTAAAAGCATGCTTCTGTTCATCTGTGTAAAAAGCTTTTACAAGGTGTGTCAGCACAGGGGAAAGTCTGTTTAAATGCAGAGGGGGGTAGCTGGAACGGCTGGAGAATGTTTAATCACTCCTTTTCGTCTTCACGGGCTGCATGATCCATACTTTGGGGGGAAGCCAGATCCTATGCTGCACATAATTAGCTATCATAGCTAACAACTCACTGATTTGCCACACTGTGTGCATCAGAGAGATAGCACAGATGACAAGGAATTTAGCGACTTCCAGCAACACAGATAAAAGCAAATATCAGGATTTCACATTAGGGGGATTTCTTAGACAGCTCATGACTTGCTACTTCAGATGCGTTCAAAAAAGTGATGATTGCTTGGTCTGATAAAATGACACAGTTTATAGCAGATAAGGCTAAGGAGGAAAATGAGGCAGAGCACAAAATTCCCTTTTTTGTTTTAAGATTGTTGACAGTTAAAAGAGCGAACGCATCTGTTAGAATATGTTGTATCAGACAAAAGCGATGCAAATATTTTTGAGTTATGGTTTCAGTCAACAATTTCATAAACACTGCTATCTATTGCAGTTGTTTTTTTTTTTTTTTTGGTTTTGTTTTTTTTTCCAATCTGGGAGAGTGAGAGATGTAAAAAGGATCTGATTTTCACTTCAAAATACACCGATGGACATTTTGGAGAAAATATTACGTTAAAGGTGGATTATGCAGGAGGAATACTTACAGAATATTTCTTTTGATCCTGTGTGGCCTTGATAAAGTCTTAATCTGCAGAATAAGATCCTTTTGTATCAAGATGATTTTCATCTAAATATGCTGAAAGGTCTTTTTAGGCAATTATCTACAGTTTGTTGCATTTTTAATATTTTACTTCTTAGAACCATAGCTTTCCATTTCCAGTGGCCTGAGCAAATCTTTGTACAATAATCTGTCCCTTTTCAGCTCACTGTCTTTTTTATCTTTGGAGGAGATCAGTGAAAGCAAATCCACTCTTATATATGCAAATAAGCCACTAAAAGATTGCCGCAAATCTTCTCATTATTAGAAATGCTTTGTGAAGCAGTGGAAATATAAGTTTTAACTAAGATGCAGAAGTGGCACAAATCCCAGTGAGAGTAAGGCTGTTTGAATTGCACCGCAACTCATCCTGTAATTTACTTTCAAAGACAAAGTGATTCAGAGGAATGCATAATAACACAGACAAAAGATTTCTCCAAGTTGCTTTGAACCAAATATAGAAAAAAAAAAAAATAGCTAGATCTGCTTGTGATTCACATCTTCCTCCCTTGTTCTGCTACTGAACGTGAATCCAGGGACAGCATCAATATTTTACACATTTTTCAAAACATGAAAAGGCCGGTTGTGTCCAAATTGCAGAGTTTCTCGTGAATTATTCACACTGTTTGCATTTAAAATTCTAAGTCATAATCGATTTATTTGTTGTGATGATTAACTCAAAGGAATAGCTGTCAAATATCAGGGTGATGCCACAACCAATACCGATAGCAGTGTTCCTTTAAAACTGCACACACACTATATACACAGTATATATACTTAAAATTACAATATATATATATTGTACTTTTGATATTGTAAGATATACACAGGGTTGGAATATGAGTTTTATGATCCTATTTATATGATACTTTTAACTCTTGTGTTAACTGATTGAATATTTTAGTCACATTAAAGCTGCAATGTGTATGGAGACCACAATGAGGTCCAGAGGAAGGAAACCTTTTCTCTCTCATGGTATGGGCCGCTTTGAGATTCTCAGCATATGATAATCTTGAATAAAAATGAGGGTTATGCAAACGGAAACTCTAATCATTATTTAAATTAGATACACTCCACTTACCCTACAACCATTGAAGAATTCACTGTATACATTTAAATTTTGTGACATTTATTAAATATGGTTTACTGTTCTATAGAATACTTTAAATTTTATTTAAATATTTATGTGTAAAGTTTAATACTTTAATATTACATATTGCAGATTAACCGCATTACCTATGTTGGCCTCTCTCCTGCAGAAGGTTGCCTGGTTTCAAGTAGTACCCAAAAGGTTTGATCCAAGTCATCCACTTTTAAATACAGGTTTGACAGATATCGACCAAATGTATGTAAACTTCAGAATTCAAAGAACGTTCCAAAAAATAAGTCACTTCACCCGCCTTGCCTGCTGGTGGGGGTCAGAGGGTCTGGTGACATCAGTGCATGGCATCTTCACTTATGTCAGACTACTCAGGGTAGCTGTAGTTTGCCACCATCAGTATGAATATGAATGTGAATGGGTGAATTGCTGAATGTAGTGTGAAACCTTTTGCGGGGCTCTTGATAAAGTTGTTTCTACTTAGCATAACTGACATGTTCAAGAAGAAATCCAGCTGTCAAAATATAAAGTGTCATGTATGTTTGGACACAAAAAGATTTGTGTTCAACCACAAAGTGGTCAATAACAAACCTAAAGACTTTTGTTATTAAACACAAATAAATTATAATTTTTAAAGAGACATCCAAATCAATAAAAATTTGTGGCAGCAGGTCAGTGTTTCATAAATACCAAATGTCAGAGACAATATGTCTGTCTTTGACTTTGGAAATCAGCCACATAGTTTTGATCGATGCATTTCTACATATTTGGCATTCTGTTCTTTTTAGAAGAATAACAATCTTTCAGTAAATTTGTTGGGAATTTATTTTTGTCAAAAAAAAAAAAAAAGTCTAATTGATGTGACCAGTCTTTTGACCAATGAGGTCAATGCAACTGACATCACACATAGAATTAGGAAGCATGTGTATCACAGATAACAGATTTGGATGCACCCCTCCATCGCAAACCATACGAGGGTTCAAAGTCGCAGCACCATTCCAAGCAGCACATACCGATTCCTAATCTTGGCCCAGCCCAGCAAAGTCAAAGCGCTGACTTTCAAAGCTGTGCTTGGTCTCTTTGCCATCATCATTACTGAAGCTACAGATGGTACCAGTTTTGACGGGGCTACTGCAAAGCAGGGGGTTTTGAGTGAGGCTGCTCCTGCAAGGGAATAGAGGGTTGTAGTGAGGATGGTTTGATGTGTAAAAATGTTGAAAGTTAAATGTTTTATGTCCCAAGAGATTTAGATATCAGGTTTCCCCCATCCTACACAAGACAGGCTCTTATTTTAGCCTGTACGGTTTTGTCTCAGATGTTATAAGTCTTCCCTTAAGATGAAGTGTTATAACACTAAGTTATTCTATTTCAAACCTGTTATTACCCAACTTTTGATGTAATGGAAATAGATTTTTGTAAAAGCATGTTCTCTCACATTTTTTCCCCATTTATTTTTCATGACCATATAAATTATAAAGCATAAAAACTAAGACATCAATCCTGCTAATATGCCAACAACTGTCACCTGACACTACAACAGTCCTACTTTACTCACAAGTGTGTTATGCAAACTCATCCTGAACAAAGTCTTTGTCATGAAGATTTAAGTACTATTTTCATCATTTTTGGTTTATAGATAAATTGTTCTTATTAACATTGTGTGTTTCTGAATAAAATAAAAAAAACAACAAAGTGTTCAGTGTATGAGTATATAAATGTGAATGATTGGGTGATACGAGCTGGAGTTTAAAGTTATGTCTAAGACACTAAAGATGATGGGCTGGCCTGATCTCCAAGAATTATTGTGGTGGGTATTCTCATTGAACAGCAAGCTTGTCTTATGGTTTGATGTCTTAAGAGATTGCAACAGTAGCGCACAGGTCTTCATGGTGTGAATGGCTGAGAGTCCATGAGGAGACTGTTTTTGCTGGTCATACCAAAAATCATTATGATCAGTGTAGAGAAACTGAACTTTTTTTTTTTTTTTTTTTTGTATTACAGTCTTTTTCCTTAGGACAGATTAGCAGAAGTAGATGTAAAAGCACACTCATGAAAGACCCTGTAATTACTTCATGAAAGTAAACTCAACATCTTCAGATTTTTTTTCCTCAAGCCAAATGCCGAGAAATCAGCCAGGAGACTTCTGCGAAGCAGAACAAAATGTTATCCTTTAGCTATATTTTTGCTTGCGAACAACCTTTGAAAAACTGTAAACAACTTTAATTTGATCTGTGAAGCACCTCAGGCTTTGCAGATTCTACAAAAGGTTGAATGACTTTAAATGTCACCAAGGGGCAATCAGCAGATCTTAAACCTTCTGTTACCACCAAAGTGTTATTTATTTATTTATTTAATTTTTTTATCAAAAGGCTGTCTTTTTATACTGTAAGCTTTTAGAACATGAAGATAATTGAACCATTGATAGACTGATAACTCGCAAGTATCTATGTATTCCATAAAATACTTTAAAAGTGAAACTCATACAGAACGAGCACAGTCTGGATGTGCTGACTTTGACAGCTAAATGGAGAAGAATGTTAATTAATTCTCTGGATATGTTTATACAGAATGTGAGATGAATATCAGCATGAGTGTGTTGTAGCAATAAGGCCTATGGAGGATGTTGACAGCCTGTTTTTATTGTCAGGCTGAAGAAAAACAAAAGGTCAAATGCAGTTTTCTCATGCTTTGGAAATATTGGCCATCTGCAATAAAATTTAAATATGCAGCTATTTATTTAAAAAAAAAACAAATGCCAAATGTGATTTTCCTGTTTCTTTTTCCCCCTGTTGAGGCTAACTATTATTTTGACCTATAAAACTGCAATATTTTGGAGAAGATTTGAAGACATTTCCAGAAGGAAATGGGCTAAAATTAACATAAACGTCATTACCTCCTGAACAAAAATTTCTAAATCTTGCTTGTAGAGAACTGGAGCAAAGAGTGGCATCCTGGGAGTATCCCAGTTTCCAATAGCCGATGAACACAATGTACATCCCCATCTGTTATCTGGGAACCAAACAAAGAGAATGCCTTTTCTGTTCCCCCTTTTATATATGCAAATATGTGAAGACTGTTAAATCTTACTGGGGTTTTAACTGGAACTTTGTGCTTGGGTCAAATAAATCTAAGAACAACTTTGTTGGAAACTAGCACAAATGTATGTGTGAATGGCCCAACACAATTAACAAATATTTGGAAAAATTACTCTTGTCTATTTCTAAGTACGGAGGAAAATCTCTAAGGGTGTGGGTTATTTTGACCCCTGAGAGTATGGTTTCAGCTCATGGCATCATAAACACCTCGATTATAGTCACAATATAACTTATCGGATTTTGTGCCACTTGGCTTCTGGAAAATTGTAAAAGTAAGTTGTTTTAATTCAAAAATTTGGAATTGTAAAATTTTTACATCTTACTGCTGCATAATTTTGCTTCCAAAAAGTAAAGTAATATGAATTCAAAAGGTCACATAGTTTTATGTGAAAAAAAAAAAATATTTTTTTTTTTCTAGTTTGACAGTAATGTCTTTACAGACAGAAATTGGTGTTAAGATTGCATCAAGGCCTGCAAAGATTTAATTCTTGTGTTGAATCACAGATGTTAAAAGTCATTGCTTCTTAAAAAGAGACAAACACCTTTCACAAATGTCTTTCTGTACATATACACCGACTTCTTCCTTCCCTTTATAATAGTGTATACTATCAACGCTCATTATAAGCCAATACTATGGTCTGCAAAGATGCAGAGCAATACAACTCTACAGCATATTTCACAACACCTCTCTAAACTGATAAAAACGTTTTACACAGAAATGCCTGCACCACAGTGTAAAATGACAAATTTTTGTTGTGATGGACTGAAAAAACCCTGATTAAATTTTTTTCTGTTTTAGGTCAGTGAATATTTTGTGAAAATCTATCATGAGACAAAATCCAAGAGAACTTTGGCAATTATTCAGTATTATGGTGTTTTGAGCATGTGGATTTGTGACAATGCATTAATCATTCCAATAGTGGTAGAAAAACAAAACAACAAAAAACAAAGACAAATATGTTGCCAAACTTGATAATAAAAAGAAAGTTAGAAGTGACTTCAGTTACAGTCTAAATGGACCATTCATCAGTCCAAGTTTCAGTTTTTCTTCCTCTTGGTAAAAGCACGAAAATATGTGGATGCTGCTTTGGAATTTGAGTCACTATGAATCACACTATATGTGGACAAAGACAACAGGAGGAAATTATACAGATGCCAGACAATGACAATGAGATAAATGAATGAGAACTAGTTCATGTGGGAACTGTAAACTTAGTTCAAAATGCTGAGATGGGGAATAGTGAATATGATTAACTTTAAGCTAGTTGAACTGAAAATAGAAGATTATCTGACAGATGTTAATGGATACATCTGTATAGCTATACTTTTCATGATTGTTTAAACAGACAGATGTGGAATCCTTCATGAATTTTCAAATTAAACCCAAGGATGAACCTGACTTGTGGGGGACCAGTATTTTCTTAATTATATTTTAGTTGATTTCTTTTGATTGTTCCATGAGGTCATGCAACAACCACAGCTGCATCTTCTCTTAACCCCCTTAAAGCATCCAAAGCCGTGACATCATCATCTAGGTTTTTAAATTATTTAGAGGCAAAGTAATTGTAGGGTATGACTTTGAAAACAACAATAAAAAAGATCTCACAAAAATGATCACTCATGGTAATGTGAAAAAATAGTTAATGTTGGTTAAACTGAAATAACTTGCATGATCTAAACTCCATTATATAAATCCAATTAAGCTTCAGGATTTGTTCATACAGTGTACATATTTAGTTTCCACTATATACTTCTTAACAGTTAAAAACTTAATGAATTGAAATTTTGCTTTACTCCACACGAATTCTCCCAGTATAACAAATGAAAAGCCAATTTTACAATTACAAACATCAGACTGTCAGTCATCATAACAATAAGTATATGTACATAGACATAGCTTGTTGAATTACTTGCATACCAGCTATTGGTATGCAATGACTACATTTGAATGTAGTTATTCTCTAGCTTCTGTAATCTGATTAGTCATTCCCAGCCTGATGTTGCTGGAACCAATAGTAATCAGTGCTAACTTGGTCTGCAGGTGCCTAAAGCTTTCGAACCAACAACAGTGACAAACTGGTGGTAATTTCTGCCAGCGCAACCTTTCAACCACCCACTCCCCAATCCAATCCTCACTTTCGTGCTGCTTCTATGCGTGCCCCTGTGATTAATGCTTCCCACTCGCCTCTTGCTGCCCTTAAGAAAAGGAGCAGCTTACTGTTTTTCTTGCTATGCCACATGTCCCCCAAATGACACAGTTTAATAGGATTAGATTTTCTATTTGGGGCAGATGGTGTTTCTTAGCATCTGTTTTAAGGCACAGTAAAATCTTCCATGAAGTAGTTTTTTTTTTTTTTTTTTTTTTTTTTTTCCAATTTATGTCAGAAAAGAAGAAAGGTGCAGCATTTCGGGTGGGTTGATGCTGTGGCAGTCATGTTGCTGTGAAAAACAACACTGGAGGGAGAGAGATACGGATTTGAGGGGGTGATTCATTTCAATCTGCCACAACGCTGCATGTGCCCAAAGCTGAAATCTCATCGTAGGTTCAGCCTTAATAAAGCTTGCTGGCATTAAGCCTTATTAGTCAGCAGACCAAAAGACATCTCACATCCCACAACGAGATTACACCATTGTCTTTTTGATTTCCCATTAGGAGGAAGCTGCACTTGTTTCATGGACATACAGGGCTCTGTAATGTAAAATTCTGTTGTACTTAGTTTTTTTCTGCCAGAAGAAATTGAAGCGAATTATGCAATAAAACTTTCCTATCTCTTTAATAACATGTTTAATGTTATAATACAAAGAAAACAGGCTATCAAGATATCAACGAAACACACTAACAAATAAAAATAATCTTCGGAGTATTCACTGTAACTGGCAATACTCATTCTGACTTCTCAGCACAGAAATACAGTGTCATAGGAGAAGTTTCTATATAAAATGTTATATATATATATATATATATATATATATATATATATATATATAGTTTTTATTACGTTCACTATGTCCTGACAGTTTTACATAATACAGGTAATCTATGAAAAAACAGCTCTTCTATCTCCTCCCTTTGATCATACTGACAACAGCATGAACAACCAATCAAAGTCAGAAGGAGTGTTTAGCACTGACAATCAGACTTGTGTATGCACTGCAGGTGTGCTAGTGGCAAGAAAGTATTTACAGTTCCAGAAAAACTGGTTATCCACTGTCATTGATGGTCATGCTTACCAGTTTTGCATTTATGTTGTGGGGAATGAAGTGCGGAATAAGAGAGAGCAGGGGGGAGGTTGTAAAGAGTGTGTATGTGAGGGTAAGTGGCTGCGCTAACATCATCCTCTTAGCTATGGTTGGTTGTTTCTTTCTGAGTCATGTTTTTTCTGCAGGTGACAGAATTGTTACAGGGGAGAAACAGATGCATCCATCCATCCATCCAGTATCCAACACGCTTATCCTTGCGGTGTGGTGCTGGTGCCCATCTTCAGCGGTCAACGGGCAAGAGAGGAGAATAGCTTCATTTTTTTTTTCCACAATCTGTCTCAGACTGTCAAGACATGCTAATAGTTTTAGCAAATTTCAAAAAATTATACTTGTCTATGAAAGCTACCTGCACTAGTATTCAGTACTGAGTAAATGATTACAATATCTGATTTAATATGTTACAATGATGTCATCAGATGGACAAAAATATAAAGCTGCATGCAAATCCTTGTATATTAAAGACTAAAATGTGTACCATATTTTTGTTAATATAAAACTTGTAAAACTAATACTCTAGGTAATATGTTTGTATGTTAGGAGAGGGTGAAATACTACCAATTTGTGATTAAATTGTCTATATCCATTTGACCTCCAAATGAAACAACATACTCAGTAGTTATGTAGTTTGAAACCAAACAAGAAGCCTCCCTTCAAAATAAACTTTAGGTTTGTGTCTATTTCTGGTGCATTAATGGTTAAAATTTGTTCTTCATTACTGAAGTTGCTTGCAGTGAGTAGATAATACAGACAATCCATACTTTATAACATTACTCAAGTAAAATTAAACAATGTGGTACAATAAAAATACTGTTAAAAGTACTTTTTTCTAAAATAGTTTCTGACTTAAATGTAAGTAGTTACTACACACCCATGTTACTAAGCATCAAGTTAGTACATTGCTCTAAACATTTCAGCCAACTTCTTTCTCTGAAGAAATGCATACTGACAATAGGATGCTACCATCGCTACATTTCACTGTGGGTTTGGTTATTTCAGTTTAGTGATGGGCTGTGGTAGTTTACAGCATGTATGCCAGAAAGTTCAATTTTGATCTTATATGACTGATGTCATGTTCTCCTTTAATTTGTCCAGTTTCCCCACTTGAAAAGGGATGGATACATCTATGCAGATTTTGTAATCAACTGGCTTCCACTCAAAGACCAAGAAGTTTTCTTTATGTTTCCTCCGTTTATTTATCAGTGTGTCAGGACATTTCTCTTAAAGCGGTTCCAGAAGCAGGTAAAAACCTTTAAACAAGCCCAAAAGAAGAAAATAAATATATAAATATTACTAACTTCCATTACTTAAGTTTACATATATTAATTTTACTTAATCTGCAAAGAAAATACTAAGCGAATCAATCCACAAAGTGCTTTTAGTCAAATGAACAAAGTAATGTAAGTTATTCAACTTTACAGTGCAACATTTAAAAAGTGTATATTTTGATAATAATCATGAATGTTTGTTTTACAAATATATAAATAATTCCAAGATATTATTTGATGTAGTTTAAATTACTTAATGTTTAATTAATATATAGTTTAAATGTTAACTTCATCAAATGCATCAGTTAAAAATGACCTCAAATAATATCTTTTGCTGCCAGTAAAATCCTCTCATGTATTAATATCTGATTGTTCACACATGACTAGAACAATGCCGGCCCACTTGTGTTTCTCTCATTCACAGAACGGATGTGAATAATGACAGTATTGCTCAGTCGCTTTGTATTTTGCAAATTAGAGCTTCTACTAATTATTAGCCTTGCTGATTATCATAGGCGATATTCATATTGTGTCCAATCACAACATTGAGTTCTATGTGTGATCTGATTAAATTACAATTTAAATTAAATTAAAATGTGCTCACTTAGCTGTAATACACCCGTGAACCAGACTTCCAGCCATCTGGCTTAGAGTTACTCCCTTAGTGATACTGAATAACTCATGTCTAACAGTATTTCTAAATATATGTATAGACATGATAAAGATAAATTTGTAATTTCACATACTTATTTTTACCATTACCATTGCAATCTGTCAGGCCCTTTTTTATCCACTGCTGCCGCTTCAAGCTGGATGGAAGTAAATGTAACTGTCATGAGGACATGGTGTCCTCGTGAACCAATTGGATAACATGTAAATGTTTTCAGTCTGTTGCAGGGAAACACAGAGACAGACACAGGACAACAAACCATGCACACACACATCTAGGGAGAATTTAGAAAAAACAATTAATTTAACAGTCATGTTTTTTGGGAGGAAGCCGGAGTACCCAGAGAGAGCCCACGCATGCACAGGGAGAACATGCATACTCCATGCAGAAAGACCCTGGGCCGAGAATCAAACCCAGGACCTTCTTGCTGCAAGGCAACAGTGCTACCAGCTGCAACCTCTTCGGGGTGACAGTGAAGGTTAAATAGACCTAAGGTGTTAATGCATGAAAACAAACTTAAAAAACAATACATAGTGAAAATTACTTCATCAGAAAAAGAAACATTTCTTTTTAGAATGGCACATGAGAAAATCGCAAGACTACCACAAAAAAGAGCTTTAATAACGTTTGCTCGTTGTTTGAATTGAATGTGATATAGTGTATAATTTGAATTTAAGAGTTTAACTCAATGAGAACCGATCATGGAGATTGATAAAGGAATACAGTGCACATGAGTCCAGCTGTGTTAATTACTAACATCACATGCAATGAGAATAGACAAGCTGATTATGCCGATGCCATTTATGCATCTTTAGATGAGGTTTCTCTTCTTGTTCATTCTCCTCAGCCTTCTTTCAGGCTCAAGCATACTTTTTTTTTTTTTTTTTTTTTTTATGTAACAGTTAAATAGCCGTCGTTAACCTAATTTAACTTTATCAACTGAAAACCTTAGCAAATAGCAAAGGCTCGCTACAAGCTGGTAAACTGGAAATGCATTGAAAATAGGCCTAACATTTCCCTAAAGAGGTACTTACTGAGAGGAAAATGGATATGGCCAGGCATTTCACTCAATGGTCAGAAATAGATTACTCAAAAGTGGATTTTAATGTTGTTTTTGTCAACAGACTTGTTCTTGATGTGTTAATTTTGATTCACATTTTTTCTACATGCAAGTCTTCCTTAGATGTTGGGTGCTATTATCAACGTCAACCCATTTTAGCTGACGTCAACTAGCAAGCCATAACAAATACTGCTGTTTCAAATAGTACAATAGCCAAGAGACACTAAAACCATTGATTATCTGTAAACTATGGCACAATTTTCTCCCACTTTAAAATTATTTTCTGATGTCTGTTGGTCTTTCACATATAATCCCCCTAAAAGTTTGGAGTTGTAGCTTGGCCAAATGTGAACAATTTCAAACTGCATAGACACCTTTGTAAAACATTACAACAATCATCTGTATTTCCTTTTTTTATATTGTTTTTATAAAAGATTTCGTCGTTACAAACTGTCTTAAAGGAGATCAACCTTTTTGATGAAGACAGGTCAAATTACAGTCTTTTTCAAAACTGCAATTAACTTCTGTTAAAGTGTATTTACTGTGGTAGTCAAGCTCATCTGGAAACTATTACTCTAATTGCTCTATTAGTAGTTGTAGCGTCGGCCCCCAGAAAAGGCAACTCTAACATAACGTGAAGTTCTCTGATAGATGAAAGTGTTTGAAAGGCAAGGGAATTGGGCTTTTAATTGTCTTTTTTATAAGAATCTGCGAAAATTAGTTCTAGATTAATGATGGCGTTTCAGGTCTGTCTACGCATTAGTCACAAACACTGTTTGCTTTTTGTAAGGGTTAATGCCTCAACTGAGTTTTCTTCCTACTCTGCACATTAATAGAGCGGACTCTGAAATTGCTTTCATGGACTGAAGTCAAACACCTGCAGATTCTCAGTGGTCACATTTGCCTCTACTGATGGCAAAAGAAAATCAAGATCAATAGAGATGTTTCTGCAATTCTCCTCCGTACAGAGGGCTAATTAGGAGTAGAATTTGATTCATTAGCCTATGGAATGAAAAAAAAAAAAAAAAAAAAAAAAACTTCCTCCCCAAGCGAACTGCCCTTATACTTCAAAGGGAGGACAGGTTCTTTGAAGCACCACCACCAGGAGTACGAGATGGGAGGGAATGGGTGCAGAGCAGCACTGACGTTACTGTTCACTTCATGGCTCTGCCTCTGCCTCTGGACACTTGTTTCACTCTGGAAGATAGACGCCGATCGGCAACTATGTTACAAGGATAATGTTAGCTGATTTTGAGAAGATTTGGCCTTGAAGCTTGCCCACCTGAAATTGTCTAGATTAACTTTGTGTCATGTCCAGTGATGTCCACCTCGGGTGTGGCTACTTTAAGTGCTTTTCTTCTCTTTACTTCTTTCATGTCTCTCCCTCATTCGGTCTATTTTACAGCTCACTGACCTCAGCATTGATGCAGACGCACAGTGAACATGGAGAGAAATGTGTTCGCTCAAACTTCTTTTTTTTCCCCCTCTCGCTCTTTCTTCTTATTCTCTTTCTGTCTCTCTTGGAGGAGAAGGACAAGGTGATATTCCAATTCACTCTGTGGCTTTGGTTCTCTAAATGTACCAGTCACCTTCAATTTCATTACAACATTTCTGCCTGATGCAAAGGCTGTAGCAGCTTTTTCAGATTTTTCTTTTTCATTCACACCGTCCTATCTACATTTCTGTAAAAGCTTTTTCAAGTTTGCACAGAGACGGATGCACTACTTTTTCGGAGGACAAAATCCCAATTAATTCAAAGGTCCTTTGTTTAGTCCTCCTCTTCAGATCAATTTTATGCAGAAGGGAAACAGAAAAAAATCGTTACACAGCTTAAAAGAAACCTAAGTGAATTACAGTAATTATTTAATGCTTGGTCTTGATCAAGCTAAGTGTTTGAACACACTCTTATTTATTTTCTTAATAGCCCCCTTCATCTCCCAAGGTCCCTCTGTGGACTGTGATAAAAGAAACATTCATGAACAGAGGATACATCCAACTGTAGAGGAAAAAATAAACTGTGGTTTGAATATTTATACTGGAGGCTTTCCATATAAAAACCTCGTTGGAGAATTCTCTATTCACTCCGGAGGCAATAAAATGAACCCTCACTTTCGCAACCAGCAGGGGAGGACATAGTTTGTTTTTTTTTTTCTTTCCTTTTCTTACCTTGAGATGTGTGCCCATCTTCAGGAGTAATCAAAGAGAGTGGGTAAATTATACTGTTAGGGTGGATGTACATTTTTGTGTGGAATAAGTGTTTTGTTATGGTTTTGTGCCGTTTTATGGGTGAAAGGATGCAGCAGCCGGTGAAGATTACAGCTTTTTCTTTATGACACCTACATGTTTTAATGGTAACACCTATTGTGACAGCACTCTCTTAGCGTTGACTTCCTCCGGAGATAAAAAAAAAAAAAAAGGCAGAAACTGTTATATTTGTTTACTGTGCAGGTATGAAATGATGCAGCATTTTGTTATTATTATTTTTTTTCTTTAAGAAGTCAAAAATATCTGGAACACTGGACCACAGATGTTTGGTTTAGCGTAATTGTTCTATTGTTCCACAGTTACTACTGGATACAGTTGAAACCGAGTTTGGCAGTTAGGATTATCAACGAATACCAGATTACCAAAAGATAGAAATTAAACTGCATTTCAGATGTTCATATATGCTAGGATTATTATGTCTTTAAACTATTTAGAAAATCTCACAAAACTATCCAATGGAGATGCTGTTATACCAACACATTTAGGTATACTTTACATTTGGGGCAAAGGAAATGCATTGATAATAAAGTACAGTACAGAGCTGGAAGCAACATTTTGTGGAGGTTTAGTGTTTCGGGAGGGACTGATGCACTTTAGACCTATAACTTTTGCCATAGACTTGGGGAAAGAAAATGCATTAACATACATCTGAATTTTCAAATTAATTTGGACATTACTTCTGCAAAGTGTGTAAAGAAAAACAAGCATTAAAAGCCCTTTCTGGAGTCAATGTCTGATTTGCATGCTGTTGGCATGGATACCATCTTGGTGAAAAATGTAAGTGTTGGAGGACAAATTATCTTGGACTTTGGTGCATAGAGCTTAAAGAGATAATACACTTGGTTTTGCATTAAAAAGCATTGGTACCTTTTGAGATATTATTTTGCATTTCTGCCAACCTTTATTTGTTCCAACAAAACCTCCAAACAAGTTCAAAATTTAAAATAAATTTTATCTATATTTTTGGCTGGGACACAAGGTATTTATTTATGTATTTATTTTATTTATTTATATTGTTTTGTATTTGTAGGGTAAAAGTCAAAACTGGTGGATTTCTCTGTCAACACCTCTGCTACACAGCACACTCAGCTTGACACTGTTCACAGAGTAACAAATTACCAGGGCACAAAGAGCAGATGGAAGGTTAACTAATGATTTTTGTAAGCTGTAACCTCAAGAAGACCTCTACCATTTTTTAAAGGCACAGTCTGGATAGGAGCAAGCTTTTATATCCTTTTTTGAGGGGAATTTTGAGAGGAGAAAAAAATATAATAAGATAAATTTAGCAGCCCCTTTGGCAGACCAGCTGAAGCCCACCTGTGAGTTCAGATGGAGACACACTCTGACAGGGGTGCAACTCAGAAAAGCAATTTCTTAGTGGTCTAGTTTACATGTTTGTGAACCAGCATTGGTGGTTCAGGGGGAAGAACAATTTTGACCGCATAGTGAAATTACCTGGGAACAGCAGCTCCTCTAAATTCTATTCTTACAGCACCCCCAAAAGCAGGTCAATTCAGTGTTAAACACAAGCTCGCATGAATGTAAAAATATCCGTCATGTTTTTGTCTTGCAAAAAAAAAAAAGAAAAGAAAAAAAAGACAATTGGTAGCACATGTGCAGTCATTTGGGCTTCTGGATGTTTCCCCTCACCCCATATAATCTAATTTCAATTTACCTGTATTCTCTGAGGTCACGGAATCTCTGTCTGACTGTGCCCTGTGAAGGTAAACTTAATTTACTGCTATATCTCTTTCCACTGCGAAGGCACAGCATATCCAATAGTGAACCTCCTAAACATAATCAATTATCTGAGCTCCAACGGCAGAGAATGCAGAATGCTGATAAGAATTTGTAGACTTTTTTTTTCTAATGAAGAGAGAAAAGACGATTTGGTTCAATACCCCGGGGGAGTTTTTTTCCGTCTCTCCTGGTAAAAGAGAATTATTCATTGCATCCTCTAAGGAAAAGTCGATTATTCCCAAGAACTCGCTGAGTTGTTGTCCCTTTCTCCCTTTCTCTTTCTTTTTTTTTTTTTTTTTTTTGGTCAAGCAGAGAAGGACCCAAGGCAAAGTCAATTTCTTTGTGTCATATGCTTTGCTTTGCTTTTTCTTAAAGGCACGCTTGTCAGGCGGTCAGAGAATTGACTTTGACGTGGTGGTATTATGGACACAAGCGACACCAGGGGATATTTATCAAGGCGCACTGAGGCTGTTGTAGTAAACCTGCTGGCGTAGCTGGAAATCAGCATCTCTTTTGCTTCCTGTGCAAAAATTTGTCTCTAACCATATTTTTGCCTTGATGCCTTTCCAGATATAACTATGCTGTGTTGTTTTCTTGATGTATTACTTTGATTAAGTCCAAATAGAGGTAATACTTAAAAAATCCACTTTAAAAAAAGAAATAAAAGCTTTTGGTTTATGCTTTTACTGAGCCTTCATACCTTCCCCATTTTTCCACATTATTACCAAAAACTTCACATCAATTTGTTCGGATTTTATGTAATAGAGCAACACAAAGGGGTACATATTGTGAAGAGAAAGGAAAATGAGACATGTTTTTTCATTTTTTTTACTAATAAAAATCTAAAATGTTTTGGTTACATCAGCTCCACTGAGGCAGCATTTTATCAAACCACCTTTTGTTTGCAATTCCAGCTTCAATATTTGTTTTTATTTTTTGCAAAATATCTCAAGTTCAATCAGATTGGACAGAGAATGTGTGTGGACAGCTACTTTCTTGCCTTGGATCCTCAATGGCTGTAGGTCTTAATTTCAACTGGGTCATTTAACATATCAATCTGCTCTCATTGCATCTCTGAGTGTATTACGCTGTTGTCCTGCTGAAAACTGAACCTCCATCTCCGTCTTGTGGTATTTGCAGTCATTAACAACTTTTCTACCAGGATCTCCCTTTATTTAGTTCCATTTCTCTTCCCACAACTGTGGACAGCCTTCCTGTCCCTGCTGAATAAAAGCCTCCTTATTGTCTATATGTATATGTAGGTGGTGCCAATGGAGAACAATGACATCCTTTTTACAGGAAGAAGTCTCCAGGAGAACTCAACTAATTGGGAGCAACCATCTGCTGAACCTGCTGGGAATTTGAGAAAACGCAGCAGAGAGACAAAATAAAGTCCAAGAATACTTTCTATGTTAAAGAAAAAATCAATCTGTAACTGTTTCAGTGGCTTCATCTCAGAGAGAAACAAAGATAAACATAGCCAGTGGTCAAAACTATGAAAGGAAAAACAAGCTATTTATAGTCATTTACAGCAGTTGGTCCTTTAATTGATATATCCAAAAGAGAGACAAACGGGGGGGGGGGGGGGGGGGGGGGGAAAACAAAATATTTTGTCAAGAGTTTTGTATAAAATTGAATA
>CAEGAD010008058.1:0-80105 GCA_903067055.1 Poeciliopsis paucimaculata
AAATTAAATTCTAAAATATATTTTGTTTTTCTCCACAGTAACCCGAATATTCTTTTGCACCAGCAAAGACAATCAGGTTTTTTATATATTGATCATCTAGTGGTGGCACTAGCAACAACAACAACAAAAAAGCTAGCGTGCTTTCTTTTCCTGTACTTTTTGTTATGACTCTGTCAGATGGAGTACATCAGGGATGTCAAGGTCAAATACACTGAGGGCCAAAAAAAACAAATTTGCTACAAGCCGAGGGCCGGACTGGTTCTACGTTTATTAGAACATACTGAAATGATTGCACATAGCCTATTGAACCAAGAACTAACACAGTGTATATTATTTAATAAATAAATGAATAAAGCAATATTTTCTTTTGGATCTGTCAGTAATTTCAAGTGAAACCATTTTTCAACAGGCAGACAAAAACAGACTTCCTTCAAAGAAAAATTGCATGTTCTGCACGTTAAAAGAATAAATCAATATTTTGTTATGACTCTGTCAGTAACCTCAAGGGAAAGCATTCTCAACAGGCAAACAGCAAAAAAAATGTAATTGTTTTGAAAAAGTAAATACGTTTCTTAACATCAAGATAAATACATAAATTAAAGTGCATGCATTATAAAGTGAAAATGCATTATTGTGCTGCTCTATGATGTTCATATTCTTGTCTTTGTCTCTGTGTTTCTGAGAAGCTTGATAGATTATAATCTTAGATTATATTCTTTCATGGCAGCCAAATTTTCTCCACACAGAAGACACAGAGGCAGTGATGGCATAGTTACTTTGAAAAAGTAACTTAGCTAGATTACTGATTACTTGATTTGGAAAGTAACTCCGTTACATTAAAAGTAACTATTTTAGTTACTTACAGCACCTGCTAACAACAACGCTCCACCGCCTTTGAAAATGACATTGATCTTTGCCAATACTCAATTGCAAGCTATTTTATAATGATGACATCAACAATGTGTCTCCAGTTATATGGTTGAACTGAAGGGGAGATTGTTTAATGGCTACAAAAGTACAAAAAAACTAGTAATTTGTGGTCCGACCGACGTCAGTAAGGCGTTACTAACGTCTTACTGACATCACTGCGCACAGGTTTGTCTTTTACCTCCATGAACATGGACTCTGCCTCCCACCTGGCTTGAAAACCCCCTGTTCTCAGCGTCCACTAAACGTTTAGCCATTTTTGAGGAGCCTTGACTTTGACATATGTGGTCTAGACAGTCCATCCTGTTGTCCTCCTGCAGAACATTAAGCAGAAAGGAAAGAGGGCAACTTGAGAGGGCAGGAAAAAGCAATGATAATTTTTCTTTGCACCTGGCTAATAGCTACGTTATACTTTAGATGTGTTCACAGTGTTCTGATTTAGTTTAATTATTCAGCTAATAAACACAATCGGACAAAAATCATTATCAGCCCACTTTTATCAAAATTGTAGCCGTAAGGGGAGAGTTCAGGATAATGCAGTGGATGCCACCGATGCCATGCCTATTTCAGAAAACTGAATATATATTTACAAGTATAAAGGTGGATGATATATTAAAATAATCAAGACACTTTGGGTGCAGACTTAGAAACTTTACTGTTAAAAAATGTTTCCATGTGGACAGGGTCCGTGTGCCATGTCCACACGGAAAAGCAATTTCAGGTGACCCTAACCGTCTTTTGTTAACGGGTCCCAACGTGGAAATGTCGCCCTCAAGCTTGGACAAAGAAAAATGGGTCATTTGCAGAAAGGTTGACATATTAGCTAATCTTCCAAACTGGCATTTAATCGCAAACACATTTCACAAAACAACAGCAATAATGGTGGACTACGTATCGGTCTTATTTGAGTAGTTTTATAATCCAGTGTGACACGAGGAAGAAGCTCAACGTTAGCTGCGTTTCCATTACAAATGTGCGCTAACCTTTGTCTACATTCCGCTAATGTAGAAAAACACACAATTTCACTATTACATTGTTTCCATTTAAAAAGAAACACAATAAAAATCCCATGTGAATAGGTTTGTTCACACGATATGCGATTATAAAACAAGCCGCATAATCATCCTTCTACCACTTCCTGCCATCTTTGCCGTTTCCAGCAGTAGTAAGCACCTGGATGTCGATCAAAAAAAGTGCCTCCATTGCAGTTTTACTAATTTTGACACAAAACAAACCCCTCATTGTAGCTCAAAAAACATTTTAGCAAAAAACTTGTTTTTCAAAATTGCCGTGTTTATATTAAGCAAATTTTATTTTTGTCAGTCAAATTTGTGCAATCATGTGGCCAGTTGAGACGCAGCTGTTGTCGTCGTTTCACAAAGATTCCCTCGTGCTTTTTGGGTCGACATACCTTACTCCATGTTTAGCTCCACCTACACTTCAGAGGGGTGGAACCAGTCTCGAGTCAACAGGGGAGTTCTTGAAACAGACGACATGTTTTAAAAAAAACAACGTTATAATTTGGATGGGGCCTTATTATTGCCACCCTGGAAGCCCGTGTATGAACAACCTTCCTTTAATATTTCAATCAACTTACTCAAATTTAAATGTCTGCTTCAAATGTGTTATTTACCATTAAAAATATGCCTATATATATATATATGGCTTTAGTTTTTCAGCTAAAACTTCAAAACCCATCTGACTTTTTAGGTAACTGAGATCCACATAGTCCATAAGGGCAACATTTTTATTATTTTTTTCTCTCTGTGATGCTATCAGGCTGAACATCAGTACTGTTCACTGTCACTGGTTGCAATTTAGCTCTCTGAATCTCCGAGCTCAAAGCAGATCTGTGACTTCTGTACTTCAAAGACGGCGGCTTAACAGACATGAAGGCACGAAGTCTGAGAGCACATAAAGCCTTCTTCAAAAAGGAGATAATTGGCATGGCTGGATTATAAGGGCGATGAAGATGAGAAAATTGTTTGTTATCTGCGTAACGCCCTTATCGAAGGGACGCTGGTCTAGCTTTATCTTGTCCGTAACGCCGTCTCCGTGGAGCCATCGAAAACGGGACGTGGAGCGCGTTGGAAAGGAAACTTTCCAAACCATAAAACTCCCCGCTAATGTTTGTGCCCACTGTGAAATTAGGCTCACAGCTCTGGTGAACCATCTGCCTCCCCGAACACAATCCTGCCGCCTTTGGACGGAGCTTCACTGTTGCAGCAGCGTCCTCCTTAAGTCAGCTGCACACTTGACAGTGGAAGCCCAGACGCTGTGTGAGCAGAATGAAAGAAAGCACGGCATCCGGGCAGCAGGCCAGCAGAGGGGGGGAAAACCTCTGCAGAGCGCACGCAGTACCACAACCCGTCACCTGGGGGCCACATCGTGCTTCAATAGCTCACCTTGTGTTTTTGTATGTGTTCTTTTTTTTTCCTTCTTCTTCTCTCCCCCGTTTTAAGTCAGATAAACACGGCATGAAAGCAGAGCTCACCTACCATCAAATGCTCGATGAATGTATAGCTTCGCGAGAGGAACTGAGAGCGGCTGATGGGGAGGCATTTCAAAGAGAAATCCCACGTTTTCTGGCCTCTTTGCAGATGGAGCAGAGCTTCCCTCATGCTCTCTCAAACCACTTGTAATGAGAGATTAGTGCAGAGTAATGAAGACAGAAAAAAGGGACGGGAGGATGACGGGGCCGGGGTGTTTGTAGAAAAGTGGAGGATATAGGCAAGAGAAGAAAGATCAAAATACAGGAAGTGAAACCTGGTGGTCAGTAAAGGAGCACATTTTTTTGAGTACTGCACTTAGGTCAATTTTTGAGTATCTTTGATTGAGTACTGAGTATGTATTTTTTGGGGAACTTATGACTTTTGACTCCACTGTTTCAAATAATAGTAATAATAATAATAATAAATAATGAAAATAACTGATTTAGTGGTTCTACGTGTCAGTGAACCACGAGGTGGATTCAGCAAATAAAGCAATGCAGCACGGTACTGATGTTAGAAAATATAATTTGTACTTTTGAATACTAGGAAAAGTAAGTACTTTAACGCGAGGTACTCATGGTTAAGATTTGACCATAAGTATCATTACTTTTAATAAAGTACTACATTTCTGTCCTTTGTTTTGTACCCGACATAGGGCTAAAACATTTAATCGGGTTGAGCACGATGAATAGATTATTGAAATAATTAACTAATTTAGTGATAGATTAATCTGAAACTGGAGCATACGGACTCACAAGAAGGCCGTTTGCTGAAAGAGCAAAACACTTGAAGCAAAACTGTATAAAATACATATATATACACATTTTATGTTTAAGACGAAAAAAACCTTTGTCTGTAAATATGTTTTAGGAAAAACTCAAGTGGCAGTTTTAGCTTCACCGGGTTCAAATTTTATATATATAAAGTCCTATTAAGCCTCTTCTGCTTTTCAATTATTAATCAGTTGGTATAAAAAGTAATAAACAGATGAGCCCACAGTGTATTGAAAGAAAGGGTTGAGTTTCAAGCTTCTCACATGTTGATGTTGGAAGTCATTCTCATCTGCAGATGCATCCTTTGCTATAAATGATTAAGCGTTCACTAAAAGAATGACCTTATTTCATTTTAGGCAAAAAAACCCCCCAAAAACTATTTTTCTTAAAGGAATTAAATTGTGATTTTGTATTGAGCAAGATCAGTTTTCCATATATATTCAGTATCTTATTATTTCTTATAAACCAGTAAATATATCATGTGCAGTAAAGGGGTTTAAGAGAATCAACATGGCCTCCATTCACCAGGCCTCCAGTTGGAAGAGGATCATTGAAGGTTACCAGCTTTGCCAAACTAGAATCGAGCCTGAACCATGACAGCGATTAAAAAGAAGACGATTAGGAGCGGGAGCCAACGCAAAGCAAAGAAAGGGTCAAATTACCAACATGCTGTCGGTGTGATTATTTGGCACTTAGGATCAACCAGATCAACAGAAGTAAAAGTAAAACAACAAAAACAGAAACAAGCCAATAGTGTCACTTGAAAACCTCACACTAAAGTAAACAAATAAGCAAGCATTGCAATTTAAATGGCTAAAAAAACCTGGTTTCACAGAAATCTTGACTTACACTGAAACTTTTAATAATTTGGCGAAAACAGTCTTACAGTAAGATATCACTACTTCATTTTGTGCTTTCTCTCCTGAAAGCAAAGCTTTCATTAAGATGTTTTTAAACTTATAACATGAGACAGATCAGCTGTGAAAAATTTTAACTCCTTCACCTCCTCCCTGTGGTCCTACTGCCATCTGCAGAAATAAACCGCTCTGTCAGAAACAACCAATCAGATTCAGAGGGAGGGTCTTAGCGTCATTTAACTTGACAATTTTGGCCCATTTGGCGAAAAGTTTGAACACGACTGCCACACATTAAAGCGTAGTAACGTATGGGAATGGTCCAGTCAAAGTCCAGGCTTAAAGTCCAAGTGAGAATTTGTAAAAATCCTTAAAAGCTGATGGCCACAGATGCTCTTTCATCCAAAGTTGGAGCATTTTTCAATACGTTACGGTTTGTGGTTGGAACGAGACGAAACGCAACACGTTTAGTAAAAGCGTGAACGGGAAGTTCGGTTTGAAGGGGCTTTTCAAGTCGACTGCTGCGCGTCTTCCCGCTGTACAACCTGAGAGTTCTTGACACTTTGTCTATCGAAAGTTTTCCGAAAAGCTTCAATAAAAAATCTAAATGGATTCACAGGAAGTCAGTGATCCAGGCATGATGAGGAGGAGGAGGAGGAGGAGGGTGAGATTTTTATTTAGTTTTTTTTTTCTTCATGACCCTGGGGATTTTGAGGGAGGGGGATGAGGGAACTGCATTGCACCGGAAAAGTGCACAGTGTATCTGATTCCTCTTAGCTGGGTGCTCCCTGCGCCTGCCTGATACCGATATCAGTGCCAGCTCTTGCTCTCCTCCTGCTAACACTCGTCACCCTTCCTCCTCCTCTTCCTCGGTCCTGCGGGGATGCAAAACGCTGGGCAGTTCTTGCCTGTGACAGAAGGTGAGGAGAAGCCTGCATGAGTAAAAAAAAAAAAAAAACACAAACCAGAAGAAGCAAGGAGCTGAAGAAGAAGAAACAACCCGGTGTAAGTAAAGGAGAAAAAGAAGGAGCAAAGTGGGAGTTAGTTGAGGTAAAGACCTTGACAGGGAAGAGGCTGAAAGCAAAACATCCTTTGCTCACCCTCTGCGGTGGTGAAACATCGCAAAAAAGTAGACAGACAGAGAGGAAAAGGAGGACAAGGGCTGGGAGGAAAACACGAATTACAAAGGCAAGGAGGAGGAAAAAATGAAAAAAGACAGAGAGACAGTGACAGAAGGTTGAGATCTACAGGAGTCAGACAGCTGTTGTTGGAGAGGGGGGGAAAAAAAAACAAACAAACAAACAAAAAAACAGCACAAACAGTGAAAAAGCAGGTCGGTTACACAGCTTCAGCACAACTTCTGTTTAGACAAATAAAACCCCGAGGGCTGTTTGAGCGTCTGCGTTTGTGTGTTTTTAGTGCTTCCGCGTTTGTCCGTGCATGTGCTCCCGTTTCCCCCCCGTCTCCCCCCATTTCCTCCCCATTTCCCGTTTGAGAATACAGTCGTCCAACACATGCAGCTCAGGGCGGACGGGGAAGTGTCGAGGGGCGGCAGCTGCGTAGCTAAAAGCCGACCCCAGATGATTGCGCTCAAGTGCGCCCCCTGGGGGTCCATTTCGGTGAGGGGAACGCAGAAACTCAGCCGCAGCAACGACGACGGCTAATTCAACGAATGCGCTTTGCTTTTGTTGTTTTCATGGACCGTTTATTCATCACTTCCGCAGGTTTTTCTGTATTTGACATATAAAGCAACAACAGATGTAGATACACTCGTTGTGAATATTGTATGAATGTTGGACCTTTGAGTTATTTGAGCTTTTTTCTTTTCCCTCATGCTATAGAAATAATATGGGAGCAAAAGAATCGCTTCTATAGAGAATCGCATTTTGTTGCCCAGGGAATTAAATTAATTAAAAATGTTTTCATCAATTTTAATCTGTTTAATTTTTTTTGTAAGTTATATTTTGAATAATATATATATATATTTTTTTTATTTAGGAAAAAAGCCAGACCACTAACCTTACGTAATGCTTGTAATTTAAGTTACAGAATTGTATGCAAATTTGATCTGTTTCAATATCTAAATATCTCAAACACCGGAGAGAAAATGCATCTTGGGAAACTGAAATTTCCAAAATACCTAGACGCTTTGCTACTCAGCGTTGACGTTTGTAGAGCAGCCGATCCAGAAGCGCCGCTTATTTTCCTGCCTCTGATTGGCTGTAGCTTCTTTGTGCTTTCACTGCGTTCATTTGCGCATGTGGCTGCTCATGTGCTCCTGTGTCCCCCCTCCCGCCCGATGACTGTGCTCAAGTGCTCCCCCTAGGGGGCCTTTTTGGCGAGGAAAATATAAAATGTCTGCAGCGGCGGCGACTTGGACTCGGCCAAACGGCGCTGCTCTTTTCTGCCAGCGACAGGCTCTTTGTTTAATCATCACTTCCGCTTGTTTATGCCACGGGCGACGTGCCGTTCCACGGAGGAGAACCCCAGCCGGCTTTGCTGATGCAAGGTCAAGCACACGGGGCCCTCGGTTTGCTTTGAAACAGATGTTGCCCCCGCACAGACGCTCCGCTCTCCCTTCTCCCTCCAAAAACAAAATATATCGCTCAAAAAATCTATTGCCTGTGACAGCTTATGCACAGGGATGATGTCTGATTAAATTCATATGACAGACAACACAGATTTGGCTCTCTGACCAAAGTGCACGCCGCTGGGTATAAAACCACCCCCTGCATGTTAAAACGTGGGAGACCCTGGGCGTTCACATGCCCTCTCTCATTTGACTGAGATGGTTTCACATCTAACTTGACTCTTCTATTTTTCCTCTTTTCTTCCCCCCCTCAGTCTTACGGTCACATCTTGTCTGGGTTTGTCTGAACAATCCGGCAATTATGAGGTTCGGGGTTCCATTCTGTCTGAAAGTGTCAATGGATCAAAGTCAAATGAGTCTTGAAAAATTGGGTGTCTTTCAAAACCCTTTGTTGCCCATATGAATCAAAGTCTGAACAGAGACGGTCTTGGTTTTATGTCGTTGTTCCGACAAAGCCAATGGTCAGACAGAGGGAAATGCAACGAGTCTCTCATAATGTCAGTTTCTTCCCTTAGGTTGGCTTTCTATGCGGTACTGCATTTTGCTGGGATATACCAAGAAAAATGAGACTTTTTCTGTATTTGATAACATATAAAGCATCAAGAAAAGTGGATATGTTCTCGACTTGGCATTAATATGGTATTAATGTTGGACTTTTGATGTGCTTGAACAGAATCCCCCCCCGCCCGCATGCTATATAAATAATACTATGAAAGTCCTTGTCTGAGCTTGAAAAAAAGCATTCAGATCACTGTGGACTTTCTTTAATCCAGACAGGGTCGAAAACGTGGGTGCAGGAGCAAATACATACATAAACCTTAAATAATAATTACATTTTTTGTTGTGTTCTTTTACTAAAAATGCAACTTAAACAGCAGAACCAGCTTTTAGACATAAAGGCCTATTTGCTCACACTGTGTTCCAGCTGTTAAGTTGGGACTCAGAGTTGGGTTTGACACTAGACCCGAGGAAACAGAGTCATAATCAAGAAGTCTAAATTTCAACTTGGCAGCGCCCATAGACACGGTTTGCAGAAGCTCTTTCAAACATCATCTTAACCTTTACTCTCCATCAGCCAACATTACTTTTAATCTGTGCAGTTTAGAGCTACAAGCGGAACATGTCGCACTGACTTAAGATAACCTCTTAATTATCTAAAATAAACATGTGTCCACCACATCACATTGCCTTGCATGTCGTAACTTGGGGTTGGTCGGAGTTGCTCTCAGTTTTGCAGTGTGATATCCAACTTCAGAGTTGGGTTCCTGTTGATTTTCTTCTTTTTCTGAGAACAACTGAGAAGTCAGAAACTCCCGGTCCCAAGTTCGACTGGATTGCAGCGTAATGTCTCCAAAACATTTACCCAAGTCAATCAGCCAAAAGATGAGACATTTAGAGATTAAAGACCTTCAGCCTTCTGGAAACCCTAAACATAAAAGCACATGGCCAGACTCGAGCCTCTTGGCATAAACAATTTCCTTTGAAGTGAGGAGGGATGGTATGGATTAGATTGTTATTTGGTTTTAAGCCAAACAAATGGACTATTATCCCAAACACACATCGGAAACGATGTGGAAATGAGCGATAGGGGCCAAACTTTGACCGAAATGGAACCAAACCTAAACTGAAAATCTATTCTCTCTGTTTATAGGTTCAATCAGCTAATTGACATAAACTGTGATAAGAACAGTCCAGAGTTATTGACATGACATTCATATCAGTGTGTGCATGTCAATGTCTGTTACGAACATTAAGCGTGTGAAAAACTCATTGAAAATCATCTTCATCTTCCTCCAACAAGTGTTAAATTTACCCCGAAATAGCAGGAATTAAACATTTAGCCGACCCAAACCGAGTCCGTTATGCAAGCTTATTTCTATTTAGGTCAATCAAAGATGTGCTCAGCTTGTTTTCGTTTTAAATGTGTGTCTCCAACTCTGTGGTTGTTTGGGGATTTCTGCAGGCGATGTGACTCAGAGTTGCACAAAAAAAATAAAAATAAATAAAAAAATAAAAAAGAATTTGAGGTGTAGAGAGTGGACAGGAATGGAGACAGAACACTCCCCTGTGGTTCTCCTGACTTACTAACCGCATCATCAGTTTAGGATCTCCCTCCACATACAAGGAATCCAAGCAAACACCCCGCAGAGGAGGTAGAGCGTGAGCATATTGTCGCAGATAAGAACAAAAATTGTCTTTGGACACTTTAAAAGGTCAAAGTGGCTTCCATGTGTAGTCAAAGTTGAGGTAAAACCAAGTGATCCAGCATACCAGCTGCAAAAACGTTCAATTTCAGACACCGGGTTCTCTCTTTGGCGGTTCTGTCCTTAATTAACTTTCTTTTCACTGTAGAAACACAGAGCTAAACACAACTATAAACCAGATCTAATAAGAGTTTTATTCTTCTGAGTGCCTTTGGGACTTTTCGGTGGAAAACTCTCCTTGGGTTCGTCAAGTCTTCCCTGGATTTTGTTTATTTCCTCTGTAGCAATGATTTCACGTTAACTCGAATATCTAGCTTACGCATTGTGTCAGGTTTGAGCTTTGCCTCAGGTATCGCTTTTAAAAGTAACACATTTAAACTGAGAGCCGGAGTCCAGAGAGCTGGAAAATGAATGGAAAGAGAGAACCGCAATTAAGTCGGAACGGAGAACACAGGCAAACCGCTGCTGGAGGGAGGAATGATTGGTAAAAACTAAGCAGTGGTAAGAGTTTTAAACACTAACCCGCCAAAAAAAAATAAAAAAAATTCTACATCTGAAACACTCCAAATAATCTAATTTTTTTTTTTTTTTTTTTTTTTTTTTTTTTTAAGTAATTACTTCCTAAATAGCGACACTGATCATTTTGATGTGCTGGTCGGTTCCAAACTGCCCGCTTATTGAAATGCTAAAACATATTAAAGAATTAGACATAAGATGTTTTCAGTGTTGAATAAAGTAAAAAAAAAAAAGGTTTTGTTTTTCTCTTCAATAAAATACATTAAAACACCACCACCATCCAATTCACCTTAATAAGAAACTTTAAAATCAGGAAGCCGAAGAGCTTCGGTCTCCTGGCGACACGTCAACGTTAGCGTCGTTAGCGTCATTAGCGACAGTTAGCAACTTGTGGTACTCTTCGTCTTGTTTCCTGCAGGGTAGACAAAATGCTGTCACACACGCAGAATAAAACCGCCTTCATTTTTACCTCAACATTAAGAATAACATGTTGAAGGTATTCAACATGTTAACTTGTGGAATAACTTCAACTGATAACCCGGTATTAGCTCACGTTGACGAGTAAACATTTATAGGGCTGTTTTAGGCCAGAATGACTTTGTTGCATGCTTTTTTTTTTAAAAGACTGACATCTGAAAAAAGTTAAACACAGTCTTTCACATAGAAAAACGGCATTTCCATTTCCAGTTTAGCATAGCTTCCCTGTTAATCTCAATGAAGCTGACATTTTGAGAGAGCAGGAGCGGCCATGTTGGTGCCATTTTACTCAATCGGGACTCCATCTTTCTCAATTACAGCTGCAAAGTCATCCGTCTTATTTTCCACCAACTCACCCGTCGCCCGTGACGACTGTTTCCGACTCATATTTGCATTCACAGCCTCCCCCTCAAAACGCAGGTCCACCTCCAGGCAGGAAAGTTGATTTGGAGAGCTTTAACAGCTGGTGCCTTCCACTGCCAGCAGCAAATTGAACAAACAGTGTGCCCACAGCTGGTCAACTCCACAAAACGCAGCCTGCCCTGCAACTGCAAAGAGGAAAATGAGGAGAACAAAAAACAAAGTAAAACAATGTTTTATTAGCGGTAATAAAACTAATTCCACGTCTAAATCATGGCTTGTAAATATATATGCTTTAAATTCACTGTTATAGTTGGACACCATTGTAAAGGTTTCCAAACCTTTCCCTAATTTATTAGGTTCTGACAACAAACTTTATTGTTTTCATTAGTTTGTTTAGCTCAGCTCATTAGTGGATAAACAGCATCACGAGGAGCCATGAAATGGGGAAACCTGGCACAATTAAAAAAAAAAAAAAAAAAAAAAATTTAAAACCTGATTCTCAGTACTGAACGTTATCAGGACAATAGTCAAGCCATCATCCAGAGGTGGAAATATTGGAGGCAATCAACGGCAAGGACGATGAATGTTGCTCTTGGATTGGCTGCTTTGCAAATGCCAGCCATTTTTAGTGTGTGAGGAAACATTGCTTCTGGGTATTTCAGCTTCATTTCCTTACATTTTAGATGTGCTCTGAACAATCAGTAAATCGGGACATTTTCCATAAATAATTTGAAGTCATGTTCAACAGAAAAAGCTGCAAACGGGTGCATTTGTGAAAACTGGCTGCTGCATAGGGCAGTTGTGTCAGAAAATGTGTTCAAGGCTGTAAAAGACTTTAGACTGAGGTGAAGGTTCAGGAAGTATACAGCCTAAATGACCTAAGTCTTGTCAAAAATCTGAGGTAGAGTTGACAGTTTTGGATTATTATTCCAAAGAAACTGAAATTCTTGTTACTTTTCCTTCCACTTAAAAAAATGCACTATTTAATATTGGCCTGTTTCAAAAAAGCCTGAGAAAACACTTCCTGGTTGTAAATGTGAGAAAATGTGACAAAGTCCAAGTGATGTGAATACTTTTGCAAGGCATTGAAACAATCAAATTTGACAACCACAGGTCATCATGGATTTATCTTTTAATCAACGTCTGTGAATAAAATTATACTTCTGTCAATGTTTGTGTTTATGACGAAAAGGTTTGTCTTTTTAAAGGTAACCTAAGGACCGCGATTGTATCCTGGCTTTGGAAAATTAGCAGAAATAAGTTTGTAATTTGTCCTGTTTACTGTTTTGTGACCTTACAACAGATTTTCAACGATTGCGGTTTCTCCTGTGATTAATTTTTTTTTTTCATGATCTCCCATGATAATATAGAAACATGTAAGACATGCGACTGCGCACTTTTGCAGTTAGCGGCTTCCCCCCTTTAGCCATGACTGAACTTGATTTAACACACTCTCGCCGCCATATTTCTCACAAATCTACTGCCTGTGATAATGCTGCATGGGGACTGATTAAATTTATACGACAGATAGCACAGATTTCACTCTGCGACCAGAGTGAGTGCCTCTGGGCATCAAAACATCTCCTGCATCTTAAAAATGAGACGAGGCACTGCATTATGCTCGTCTCAAATTGGTTGGATCGAACGAGATTTAAATTGACTTTTTAAAAATTTTTTTTACCCTTTTTGTCGTATGTAACTATGCGTGTCTAAACAGGACCACCGTCCAGAATTTGTTTTTCCATCTGTGACAGATATAAAATCCATTTAAACAGGAAGAATATATTAACTATGAACCGTCTAAATGTACAAATGAGTCACAGCGAAGCTCCAAGTGACGGACTGAATTTTGTTTTACTTATTTACTCATTTTTTTACCTACATTTTTCTACTGGTTTTAGTGCTAATACTTTAAATTTGGCAAAAAATATCAACATTCTTTTTTAATAATGGTGAGCTTTTATGCAAATGGACATATGGCAGATTTGATTAGGCTTCAGATCCCGCTAATTTGCTGGCTGTATTTTTCCAATTTGAGAAAAGGGCACCTTGCTTTTCTTGTTCTCTCCATCCTCTGGAGCCAAAATTGGTCTCTGGAAATATGAGTCACAAATGTTTTTTTGTTTTTTTTTGTTTTTTTTAACTTCCATCCATAGTCACAACTAAATGATGGATGAAGCAAAGCTTTTTTTTTTATCCCCTTTGAGAGGATAAAATGTTACCCTTTCAAAAACACTGTTTGCCTTCTTTTGAATTAGTCAATTTTCAGCTTTTTGGCTCCGACTGACCGGGGAATGCATATACAGAAATTGAAAAAATAAAATCACATCTTTTCCACATTCAGAGATCATAACATCTTTGAGGGCTAACCAAGTCACGCTGGCAACACTTTTCTGTGTTGAAGACGTCTCGGGGTTGGCCGTCGTCAGCCTGTGAGCTGATTGAAATTTAAGAAAGCGGAAGCAGAGGCAAGAAGACGTTGAGAAGGTTCTGCGTTATCTGCAAGAGCAGATAACGCAGAAGGTTAACAATAAGAATAATTTAAAGTGATAATCATAATTCATTTGTCATAATTAATGTAAAAAAAAAAAGTCACCATTTAGTTGAAGTCTTCTTTGCGGTTTGTGTTGGTATATGCATTTTTTATTTTGAAGGTGAAGTAGTAGTCAGTTGGGAAAAACTTTTTTTTTTTGCAGATAAAACCTGATAAAATCTGTATTTACGTCTCGGGGTCAGCCGTCAGCAATGTCAGTGACTCTTTTCTATGTTCGGGTTAACTTTGTATATTTTATAAGAGCGGCTTTGGAGACAGATTTTGTGAATGTATTAGAACCAGGAATTAGCCGTTTCCCAGAAGCTTGTTTTGTTTTGCTGTTTTGCTACTAGCATAGCATTGATAACAATCTAATTAGCATATGAAAAGATTGCTAAAATGACTGCATTAGTAAAGGTTAAAGTTCACTCTTATGCAAGCTTTGTGACATAAGCAATTGTATTTAGTGATTTTTTTTAGATAACAAAGAGCTAATGCAAATTTGCCTCTCGCGTTTTTATTGATATTAGGAAACTAGAGATCTTTCAAGTTCTAAAGTCCTTCCATTGACTCCCTATAGCTCAGAAAAGAGACTTTAAAAGACATTTGTTAGTTTATAAATCACTGAACAACTTGGCACCACAATACAGAAAAGACCTGCTGTTGTATGAACCTTGCAGACCTCTCTGGTCTTCTACTCTGCATCCCTAGAACCAAACACGGAGAAGCAGCATTCGGCTTTTATGCTCCGCTAATCTGGAATAAACTTCCAGAAAGTACAAAAACTGCTTTAACACTGAGTTTCTTTAAATCACGACTAAAATCCTGCATGTTAAGAAGTGCCTTTGATCAACAATTGTAGTCTATATTCCAAATTTGCATTGTTGTATTTTGTCAGTGTAAGGTAATCTGTTTTTATAATATAAACCATTTTAAATGGCCTTGATGCTAAGTCCAGGTAATATCTCTAATACAGAAACACGAAACTCGGTAATCACTTTTTCTTCTTTATTACTCCAGTAAACCCTACAGCAGTTGCTCTCTCACATGGCAGGGGTCAGGGTTGAAAAACATAAATGTGGTTTACCATGTTTGCTCTTTAACAAAACATCTCAAAGGCTAAGAGATGTTCTACAGGTGACGCTGATGGCAGTTTGATCAATGGTGCCAGAAAAAATCAACAAGCAGCTAACCTCTTGGGCCTTTGCATGCTCTGCTGCTCTTCCTTGTAAATCTTGAGGACAACAAAAAGTCTGCAGCGTTTTTTGGGCCCGGAAAGGCCAAGATCACAACGGGACGTTTCCACCACCTTGTCGATTACACGCCTCAAAGAGCTGAGGACGTTGTGAAAGCAGAAAGAGGTTCTTTCTTCGAGTTTGGTGACACTGTACTCTCTGGCTCTCTTCTGAAACTTCTCGAAACTCTCAGAGGGGGAAGGAGGGTGTTTATAATAAGAAAGGACACTGTTGGTGCCAATAACATAAGCACAGACCATTTGCTGCAAATTTGTGAGTATGTATGAGCTTCAGTCTTACGGAGCGTTATACATATTCCATGAGATGTCAAGTTTCTCTTGGTGGTGTTGCTGCAGTAAGTAATGCTAAAAAACGATGGTCACTTGGTTAAAAACAGTCAGTGTCGGTTTATTTTGAAGGTGAAGCAGCAGTTAGCTGGGAAAAACGTTTTACAGAGAAAACCTGCCTAGGCATATCCAACCTTCACCCGTCAGACTGTCAGTTCCCAAAACAACACAAAAAACATTCTTCCAAAAGCGCGTGTCATTTACAGCATTAATCTGTTTTCTTTTTGGGTTTTTTTCATTATTACTGGGTTACCAGCAATTTATTTAGAGACTTTAGAAATATCTGCACCTCTCACTCACTGTGCAGTTAAAAAGTGAGTGTTGTCTTTTTCACAAAACTCTCAGTGTTGATCTATTTTATGACAGAGTTTTAGGGCCGTACAAAGAAAAAAGTTACAAAAAGTTTTAGTATTACGAGTATAAACTCATGCAAAAATTATGTCAAATTTCAAGAATAAAGTTGGAGTATTAAAAGAATAAAGTTATTGTGTTATTTTGTTATTATGATGAAAATAGTGTCATACTGCAAGAAGAATTCTGACTTTAATCTAATATTTGCTTTATTTTTTAAATATTTTTACTTTATTCTCATTGTTTGAACTTTATTCTCGTATTATTTTGACTCCATTCTCATGCAGATTTTTTCCCATTTCATTTTTCCTTTATTGTGGCCCTAATACTCCATTTGTACTATTTGGATATGAGCGTTGGTTAAACTTTTCAGAAGCTTTTTAGTCTGGTAATGCAATTCTTTATGCTTCTAACAGGAAAAAAAATCTCACTTTTTGCCTGTTTTAGGACATACTAATCAATTCTGCTCAGATAAGTAAGATTGAACATAGCATTTACCTTGAGAGAAGAACTGAATAATTAAATCTGTTTATGTTGTCTTTTAATATCTTTTCTTTATTTTTTATTTTTGGTAAGTGCACTCATTAGTTGAGAGCCAGTGTGTTTTCAAGGTTAGACACGTTGGATTCCCAACAAAAATGACTAAAGTTACAAATTGGAAAGAAAAAAAATTGCATGCTTTGAAAGGCTACAGAAAGGCAGAATGTGATTCATTCCTTCATGTGTTAATGTTTTTAGTTTTCTTTGCACCAAAAAATATATATTTGGATAAATAATACAATCCCCCGTTTGGTTTTTCACACACAAGTACGGATTCCCAACTTTCTTATTTGGGAAACTCATTTTAAAGTAATTGGTTAGGGTTAGGAAATGATTATTATTATGATCTTAATAATGTTTGTTATTGGTCTTAATATGACAGAATCGAAACCTCTGACAGATTAAGTACAGTTATCCTTTGCTTAATGGAAAGAGGAATCATTAAATAACTACATTTTTGGAGAACAAATTTAATTCTTTTTGAAGTTTCTCATTGTATAGCTTCCAAACGTGGAATCCTGACAAACTGCAAACTTTTCCCCTCGAGTTTGTAGTCGACTCATTTTTTTCTCCCCTATGGTCTCCCTTCATCCTCACACACACCGTCCTTCCTATAAAACTTAATCTATGTGAATTTATCCTCAATCTCTTTGCCCCTGAAACGTTCACTACTTACCAGGCTTTTCAGGAAGGCTTTCATCATTTCAGTTTTTCTCAGGAAAAATCCCAACTGTGCCAGCTTCCATAAAAACATTTGAACATCCACACCAAAGGTGGATCGACTCAACATTGCTCATCTCAAGATTATCCATACTTGCAATCTTACATACCCGGAAGAAAACCATGTCCTATCATGAGGGCGTAGATTGCAGCCATGTTGCGTCAAGTGATCGACTGAGCGTCGCTCAGAAACCTCAACGTCATCAGTTGGGTTTCCATTGACCAGGTAATCACATAATTTGACATTTTTCAAAATAAATTTGCTTCATGGAAAGACAGTAATTTCCAGAAACTCCTAAAAGTTTTGCCACTAGGATGAGGTGATGTCTTTTGGCCGCATCGAAATTGGTATATTTTACAAAACGGCGATGGAAACACAAGTCTACATAATCAACAATCGGATGTTTGTCACCGACGCAAACTACGAAGAAGATGACAGGAAGTAGTTGGAGGATGATGGCGGAGCATGTTTATGACTTCTTCTCGTGTTTATTATTTACTGGAAATGCCACAATTTGCTAAATTGTGTTGTTTTTTTCTGTTAGTGTAATTTTTGCGCACATTTGTAATTGAATTGCAGCAATAGAGTACCTTTTACTGAGTCATGGTGTAGCTTAGCTGTCTTTTGGGATCAGCAAGTAGGAATTTTGGACAGTACTGAGTAAGGATGAAATTCAGAAAAAACAAAAAAGTCGTTCATCTCTGCTAGGAAATCAACATTCAGTTTCTTGTCAAGCTCAGACCTTTTTTTTTTCTCCCCACCCATCTGCAAGAATTTAATGTATCACCACACTGAGACGAGAGCACAATATGAAACAGCATTTTACTTTTTTAAAAACACACACACACACACACAAAAAAAACAATCCCACACAAGTTTAAGAGAAGACGATATGATTCATAAAGGCAATGAGTCATCCACCAAGTGTTTGTTTGCCTGTTGAGATGCGGCTGCATATGAAGCAGAAAAGCACCAAACAAGCCTTGCACGAGGCAGAGGGAAACCTTAATCACTTTTTGCTGTCTGGCAGAGGTTGAAGACATAAAGCGAACGGCCCTGCTTGTCTCTTCGCGTCTCGCCCTCGCTAACTTGAGCCCTTGCGTTGTGAGGGACACTAAAGCTGAGGAAATTCAGTATAGCCTCATTATGTCACTGCTCTTCTCTGGATAATGCATTCATGCCTCAGAATGATTCAAAACTTCAAAGTACCCTTATGATGTGTGCAAAACCTGTGGTGCATATTTTAAATATAATTTAATTTAGCTCCTGTTGCCATGTGAAGCCATTTGAAAATGTGCAAGAGTGTGCTCAGTTTACCCATTCATTTCCCCCTGAACCAAAACATACTGTCCTCACGGGGAAACATGTTGGTGGCATGTTAGGATATTTTCTTCAACAGAGAAAAGAAAGCTACTTCGAGAATCGATTACTTCCTGGAGACATGGACTATGTTGAGGTTTGAAATTTTACACAAAATTGGCCCACGGTGAACGTAATGTGTCCGTTCAACGCTGTGAAGCTTACCAGAAATTGCCTGCGCAGTAAGCAACCATCCTCTACTCCAAAGGGAAAGCTGACGAGCCGAACGAGATAGCTCTCAATGTCAGTCCAATATTTGGAAGCGTGGCCAACGCGGACTGAAAGCATTCGTTCACTTCCTCCGATGACATCACCAAAACTACAGGCAGGCTACAACATTAAACCGGCGCAGAAAATCAACGTCATCGTTCGCTGATTGGCCTGGATGAAATTCTGCCTGAGGAATCCACTTCAATGGGAGAAATCCCGGACGGAGCTGTGAAGTGAGATGAGACTCCGCAAAAGAAACAGGATAGTAAGTGACCAACCAGGAAGCACGGGATAAAAAGGAAGTAGGGATTCATCTTCAGAGACTCAGACCTCAAGTATCTGTAATCAAGTATCTGGAGGTTTGATAGTGGAATAAAAAGTCAAATTGTTTCACCCACAGGACCGTACAGGGGAGGAGACTCTATATGCTGGAAACCATGGATGGTGACAATAAGTACTTCAGAAAAGTCTGTAGCCAGTTCACACTAACCACTAATACAGCCAAGGCTTCACCTGGGGGAAGTGAACAACCACTTTGTCCTTTATCCAATAATCATAATTCATTTTATTTCAAAGAACCTTCCTTGTTTTTTTAAGGGTTTTATGACTCTAATGGCCTTTATTTTTTTTTAAAAGGCTACTTAAAAAAAAAAAAAAAAAACCCAGGGTAAGTGTATAATGAAAGAAGAGGAAGACCTACGGCAAAGGTCGCCAGGCAGGGAATCGAACCTGCGACAGCTCGTTGAGGACTAAAGCCTCCATGTGTGGGTTGTGCTTAACCCCTGCGCCACCACAGGACATCCCTCAAGGAGCCTTTCTGGTTTTTTGTACAGAAACCAGCAATTAAAATTAAACAGATGTTCAGTGGTCGGGTAAACAGACCCGGTCGGCAACGGCGACGAGATTAAACAAATTAAAAATATGGAAGCAACCAGTCGTGAGCAGAGGGGGAAGGGACAGAGCTGTGGAGTAATATGAAACCCAGTAACGCTAAAGATCATGACAGTATCGGAGTGAAGGTTCACCATCCAGCATACAGTAGAATGGTTTGACGAAGCTTTAAAGAGATATCCATTGAGCTCGTCTATTATATGACATCTACCAGTATATCTTCTGGTTCTGGTCTGCTTTGTGTCTCCAGGACCAAACAAGTAGAAGCAGCATCACAGCACCACAAATTTAGGACAAACTTCTGGAAAACTGCAAAACAGTCGAAACACCGACCCAACGACGAAACACGTCACCATATTTGATTTGTATTGGCTCGAGGACTTTGATGACGGCACTTGACAAAATGTGTTTCTAGGTTGTTGCATAACTGATGACATGTTTTATGACGTAAAGCACTTTCAACTGCCTTGATGCAGAAACGTTTTATACAAATAAAATGCCACTGAAACAAACTTGAACTCCGTCTAAAACCCTGAAAACGTTTGAAGAGTGTGTGAATGTTTCTGCAAGGTAATGCATCGTTTCATGAGGGCGACTGAACTGTCACCTTCTTCTCTTAAATAAGAGCGCTGCTCTGTTTTCTTTTAAGTAAAGAAACGGCAGTGACAGGGACATGGTGAACTTGGCTTCAGAGTCATTTTGTTGCTCACACAATTTACCCAACCGAGGTTCTGCCAGAGCCATTTCATCTTCTTTACCCAGATTTATTTGTCCTGCGTGTAATTCGAAATGCTGACTCTATGTATGCATTTCCCCCCCTCTGTGTTTGCGCTGCGAAATGCTGCCCTGCACCGGTTCATCTTCAGCGCTCGTCCACATTTCCATTTCAGTCATGTATCAAACATTTCTCTTTCAAAGCGAACACTTGTATGCTCGTCTGCCAGCTATTGTGTCACAACTCGTGCGGATTTATGTTGAAAACCACTGTGGGGATTGCTGATAAGTGTCTGCTGGAACGGGATAAACAGTCGTTTGTATTTGAAACTGCCAGGCCTTCGTGTGATCGAAAAGGTTAATTAACATATTTTAAGACCAGTTTTCTTTTTTAGTCCAAATTAGGGATTTTTCACTTCCGATACCGATATTTGATACTGTATCGGACGACCCGACACAGAAACAAAAGTGTCAAATTGACTTGAAACCTTTTTTTTAAAATATATATATATTTATATATAGTTTTAACATAAGCATAAATGTACTGAATTACAAATTTATTTGATAACTCTTCACTATTGCTGTTTATTTAAAGGGTTAACATTATGTATTTTATAGGCACATAGTGAGATTTAATGGCACAATCAATTAACAATGTTAACTTGTCATAAAGATGTTACATACATCAAATATGGCTTAAAAGAAATTTGACTTTGTAACTTAGAGTTACAAAGTCAAGAAAGTCAAAGAAATTGGGCCTCTGTCTCTTTAAGAAACGCTGCTCTTTCTGAAACTTCAGGAAGTCAGAGAGTGCAATTATAAGTTCTAAATATAACATAAAATAAATAATAAAGCATCATCTCACTTAGTGCATAAAGCATAGAATTAGTTAAATAGATCTGCCCTTATGGATCAGGCACATTGTCACATTACCTCATCTAAAAAACTTTTTAATACAGCAACTGATACAGATATTAATATTGTATCGCTGCATCTCTAATCCAAATAGTCCTAATCAGTTTATCTGACATAAACCAGTACATTTCCTACTTATCATTTAGCCTGCAAGGTTGAGTCAAAGACATCTTTGTGAACTTCGAACAAATGTTTCAACCTAAACCGAAAACAAAGTGTGTGCTCGACAGCTTTCTGAACGTGCTTTGGACGGGTACAAAGGAGGAAAAAGAAAGAGAGAGAGCTGGTTGGAAATAGCTCAAAGACCCAGAGCTTCTACCGAATTCTCAGATCTGTCAGAAGCCGAATTGAGCTCACGTGCAGACTCCCGACAAGCGTGGCGACGCTTCAATGGTTTGAAAGTTTGCTGCTCAATCTGAAGACACAGTTAGTGCACGAGCATTTGCTTTGATTCTCAGCTCAGCTCGTTTTCAGAGGTTAGTAGTTGCCCTTTCTTGTCCCCCCCCCCTTTTTTTCTATATATATATATAAATAGCGTAATAATTAGTTTTTGTTGTTGCAGTCCATCCTGAAGGGTGAGGATGGTTTCTTCTGTAAGAATCGAGCAATGCGAGTCCATAGGTGGCTCACAACTTCTGTCTTCTTCCCAGGGATTGGTGGGCTGTCAGTGCTTTGCGGTGTGGTGTTATTTTACAAGCTTAGTACATGGGAAGAAAAAAGCAGCAAACTTGTGGCCACAACTTAATGTCTCGCGGGAGCCACTTGTTTAATTCGTGACTACGACTTGTTAGACTGTGCCGTTCCCACAAACTGAACAAGTTGTCCCCATTAGTTATTAAGTCGTGGCCACAATTTATTTATTTTTTTCCATGTCACCAGACAGTTTCATTAAATTACATTCAGAGAAATGAGAAAATTCAAACTGAAGATGTGTTTAGTGCAAAAATGTTTAGTTTATGGTAACAAAAGAGCAAAGAGTTCTCTCTCTCTGTAGCTTAGTCTTTGTTTCTGCCTTGTTCATGACCGGTAGTACTCAACTTTCTGTATTCGGCAAACCTCTGAGTCACCAGGTGAAACGGGTGCAGCTTGATGTCAGCTGTCTTGTGAGAGTTGGCCGGGTTTGTGGCTTGAGGGTTTTGATGCAGTGATGACAGACGGTCTGACAGGACGTAAGGCAATACTTACAAAGGAAGTAAGTATTAGCCTTTATGTAGTCCGACTCACCACATCCTCTCTTACGATTAAGAGAGGATGTTTCGATGGGTTTCTGCTGCAACCCATCGAAACAGAAAAGACTCCTGAACTTCTGTCAAAGGGTGGCTTACTCTGTAGCAGCGAAACTAAAACACACAACATGACTGACAAGACATCAGGCAACGGAGATGTGATTTAGCCTGAAGAACAGGAGATGTCCAACACCGACTGTCTGTGCAGAGCATCAAGTTGGAGTTGCACTCTGGATTCCTTTACTTTTTAAAGTTCACACATGTGCTGGATATAGTTGACTCACATTGTGACTAATGAGTGACCTGTGGTAGGTTTATGAACCTTTAGTCCGAAAGGCATTTTTTACATTTTAAATGTGGATAAATAAAGACACCTTTAATAGAAAGGTGCATCAAAGGTGCCATTATTTACCAAATGACTCGTCATGACAACAGTCATAAACATCCATGAAGACTCCTTCGTGCTTATTACTGTGTCACGTCAATCTTATGCGCGCCCCTTCAAGTAAAGTGTTACCGTTATATTTTTGTGCTTGGGTATTATCAGTCAGATTTGTAAAAGTATTCATTATTATGTTAGCTTTGGTAGAATTCCAGATTCTGCAATTCTGAGCAAAACCTCTGTAGATATTTTAATGCCGCAGGCCTGCAGCCTTTTCTTTGCTGACGTTGTTTTTTTCTGAGCTCCCTCCCACCACCCGCTTCAAGTGCTCAGGTTTCCGGCCACTGTCCCCAAAGCTGCAGGTTAAGGCTTGACTGGTGACACTAAATGATGGTGTGAATGTGAGCATCCATTGGTGTCACTCTTTGTATCAGTCCAGGGCTTGACTGGCGACCTCTGCGGGGTGTTGCCTCCCTTTCGCTCTCTGTCAGCTCGAATTGGCTCAACGTGTTCTCCACCACTGCCGTTTCTGTGATCAGATCTGCCCTGTCAAGATTTCCCTTCTCTCTCAGACGTTCGTAGCCATTAACTTCATGCCTCAGAAGTGGTGCCACAGTCTCAATTTTGAAACTGAAAATGAAAGCAGAAGCAGTGTGTTAAGGCCAATCCGTCCGTCATCCATTTTCTTCCACTTATCAGGAGTTGAGTCGTGGGGTCAGGAGCTTCAGCAAGGTGGAACAGACTTCCCCTCTTTCCAGCCACTTGGTCCAAAGTGAGACCATAGTAATATGTTATTTCATACTGTCTTTGCAGAGTCGCACAAGGTTGATGCCTTTGTTGCGGCGATCAATGGGGAACAGTGGATTCACCCTGGTCAAAGTCGATGTCAAAACGGTTGACCAAAGTGCGTCACAATTTACACCAACCATCATAACAAAGATTAAAACACTAACAATAAAACAGGCATATTAAACAGAAAACATGCTGAGTACAAGTACCAGAAAAATAGCAGCTCAAGCTGCATTAAAATCCAGCGGAAACAGATTTTTAAAGGTGTTGCAATGACTTCCTGAAGGCGGAGTTTCAGAAAGAGCAGAGGTTTTAAAGAGACAGAGGCATCAAATTACAAAGTCAAATTTCTTTCATAGTTGATATGTCATTTTTTATAACAACTGAAGTTAACATAGTTACTCGATTGTGCTATAAATTGACACCAAACGCAGCTCCACTTTTCTTAATGCATTACAGACGGTTTAAAACAGTTTGAGTTTGTGAAACCTTTGTTGAAGAGTTTTACTCGGTGACAAAAAACCCCTGTAGTGTTTAGTTTTTCTCTGAGATACAGTGAAAATCTCCCAATGTTCTTCCTAACCCAGTTTTGTGTGCTGCCTCAGAAGGCAGGTCTCGCACAGAGACCTGCCTTTGGCTCTTGACTTTTAGAAAGCCTTCACCTTTTCCCATTTGTCTTCTTTTCTGCTCTCTGTAAGTGAATGAACTTTAACACATGACGGTACGGGACGTTTGAACTAAACTCACTGTCCTTTCAGGAAGTTAGTGAGTGTGTAAAATATCTGTTGTGTAAATGCAAAACCTTTTTCTCACACACACACACGCACGCACACACACACACACTGTTCTGGTAGTGATAAATCTGCAAGTTGGTCCTTCTTCCAGGTGGTGCAATTATGCCTGACAAATTTAGACCGTCTACCTGCCTGCAGAGTGGTGACTACTTCCACCGTCATTTTTCTTCCAGTTGATAGTAAAATTGCCTAAATGCCTTGTTACCAAATTGACTTCGGCAGACTTGCTCTGCAGCCGATGGAAACGCGTCGGTGAGGCGTTAAAGTGGCCTGTTTCCGCCCTCGATTGACAGACCATCTGACAAGAGAGATGACGAGTAGATTGGTGCTCTCATTCAAAGGTTTGAGGAGCCGAGAGCAGCAACTTGTCACCGTGAAACGGATCAGCACGAGCAAGTGGGGGCCATCTTTGTGAGGCTTGTTGCCTCGCTGCGGTGAAAGTGAGCACCTGTGCCATTCAATTAGCTCGCGGGTGTTTACGTGTGTAGAAAGTTGAGAAAGTGAAACAACCAGAGGGTTTTTTTTTGTCCTCCATTTGTGCTTACGAACACAGCCAAAAAAAAACCAGGGAATCCTTCACGAGTCGGGAAAATTTGCTTCCATGCTTACAGTGCAACATAAACACAAGCGGCCATTTCGTGATCGCTCTTGTGATTTGGAATGTTGGAAAGCAAACTATGTGCTACCAGAGCTATAAATGTTTCACAACTGAACATCCGGTTTGATTGGGGACCAAAATTGCAACATTTGTTTCACTTTCTGGTGTGGTTTGCTGTTACACCCCACAGGGCATACTATCCAAACTAGGGGTACCTTGACTGCAGTTTTTTTGACCAATGTCCGATTACCAATCTTTAAAAACCCTGACCTGCCAATTCCAATTTTGGCTGATAACATTTTTTTTTTGTCTGAAATGTCATCAACTCAGCCACTTTCTTGTTATATTTATCAACAGTGGGGTTAAAAATTGTTAATTGTAAATGTGCAGATGTGACCTGGTGGGCAGATCTGTCAGTCAAACCTCGCTAAGAGCTTTCCTGAGGTAGATAATATCTGAGGATAAGGCCAGCTTCACTGTTGGCCTATCACCGATCTCCCTAAATTAAGGAAATTGGCGCTAATAAATCAGTGCAACCCCTGATCCAAACCCTTCAAAAAACTTTGAAAAACTTCACCTCCTTGCCTGTGGTGGTGCTGCACCAAGATCCACTGAAGGAAATGACACAAAAATCTCTGAAGGATAGACTGAGCGCAACTTCCCTCTTCAGAAAACGTAAACAACAAATGAGTGGCGTCGGACTTTAGTCGTTTTAGGGTTTCTCGTTTGTCTTTGATAACCATGAGCTATATGTCCCAGTAGTGCTAGACACATGCATTTGTTTTGGTTGCATTTACCCAGAATGCCCTGCTTTTGGGGAGCAGTTTTCGATCTGCCTGGCATTCATATATGCCAGGCAGATGGAACCGCTCCAGAGTTCACTTTAACCGAACCGAGACCAAGGTTTTAGGCTGACCAGAGTTCGCTCTTTTGTTTGACACCAGAGTTGGATCGCACATTCACACCTCCCCCAAATGAAATAGACTTCCCAGGCAAACGAACCAGAGTTGGATTAAAGCGGACTAAACAGGGTTGATGCGAATGAACCTTGAAACATCACATTCAAGGCAATTTCTCACAGTGAATCAAAAGGACACTGGTCGGCAGGTTTGGGCTGCTGTAGTAAGTATGTCACGTCCAGCGTATAACAAATCATCTGCATTTAATCTAGCAGGCTCTTTTCAACACTTTACTGTTTAGTGAGTTCAGGACCTGACATTTGAATCAGGACATTAACTTATAGGCCAACTGTGTGTGCCACTCTGCCAGCATATAGTTTGACAGTGCCACAGCATCCTCTTGCTACAGTGGACACTGTGTAACAGCTGTGCAATTTTCTTTTTTTTTTTTTTTGGCCCAAAGAGCTCGAACTGCTATTTCTGTAATGTGACATAAGAGACTAAGATTGGCAGCAACAGCAACGGTCCAAACATGCATTGCAGCAAATGGTGAGATGCAGAATCTGGCCTTTTCACGTGGCCGCAGTGCTGAGTTGTTCCTGGCTGACATCCCCGATAACATGATCGCTATTGTCATGCAGAACTTCTCATCTCCGTCCAGATTCTGTCCGACACTGCGGACAAAGAAAATGATTCTTCCTTCTGGTCCCCTGAGGTCAGACTGAATTTGCTGAGTCTTTGCTTGTGTAAGCCCTAAGTGACCCTTGCCCGGCACAGATTTTCCTCGGCGACATTCACCGTGTTACAAGCGAACAACAGGTACTTCCTGGGCAGTGGAAGCGCTATTCGGCTGCCCGCGACGCGCTAATCTGATTTAGCACTTCCTGCTCCTCACATTTCGTGTGCCTGCCACCGGCGCCTGTCGAGAACATGCATCACGCCGAGCAAGAGAGAAGCAGAGCCACTGACACGGCACCATCTGCACATGCAGGTAGCAATCTGCGCCAAGTCCTGGCCTGAAATCAGTGTCTTCCAGCGAGCGACTTATTGATTGAAATCTGCACCTGCTCTTAAAGGTAGCTGCAACGAGTTTAAGGGGAGGGGGAGAAATACAACCCTGCTTCTCGTCCATAAATTTCCAAGATTAATGGCTGTGGAGGCAAGAAGCGGGAGAGACTATTCAGAGACGGAGATGCATCGTTTAAGGATTTCACTTAGTTATGTCGGAAATACTACACGTTTATTTTCATGAGAGATATTCAACCAAATTTCAAAGTGACATAAATGAACGTGTTGTCATTTGTAGACAAACAAGGTTTTGTTTCCTTGTCAGTGTCATAAGGAGAAAATCTTGTTTTTTGATTTTTTTTGTCTTTGATGTTGTTATTTTGTCTTAATATTTTGAATCATTTCTGGTGCTGATTTGTCTTGCTGTACTACAGTTTCTGTCCTTTTCTAAAACATTGTTACCCTTTTGAAAAACAGCTAAAAATTCAGTCCTACAAAATTTTAAGTAAATGTAAAATGTTTTGCAAAATGTCTTAAGTCCTTCTAAAAGTTAAACTAATATGAAACATTATCTGAAATTTGAGTTTTGTGAGACAATGCTTGTTTTTAAGACAAACTACTTCTCAGTTCTGCACTCCTAAGATCAGTTGCAAATGACATAATAATGGCTGCATTTCCATTATCCATTATTGTGCACATTATAGATGTGCACAAAACTTTATTGATATTCCGCTAATGTTGATAAAACAAAAAAAAAAGAAAAAAAAAAGAGAAGCATTTTGCGGTGTTTCTATCAAATAAGAATTGCAAATAAAATCACACGTGAATAAGATTGTTCACACAATGACTCATTAAAAATCATCGTTCTCCAACTGCGTGCTGTCTTCTTCAGTGGTAACTTCCAGCTATTGATCATGTGATGTGAAAGAAGTGTTTCCATCACACAGCCAAAAAATACTCACCTCATCCTAGCGCTGAAAGCTTTTATTGAATGGAAAAATCAGCATTTTTCCATTTAGCCAGAAATGTGAAATTGCATAATTATATGATCAATGGAAACACAGCTACTGAAAGAACATAGTTGTATGTATATCATGTATGTATATCATGCAAAATCTCCTTTTTTAGCATTACAGTGTCTGAAGAAACTAACATATGTTCTCTATTTATTAATTTTTATAACTGTGCCTGGAAAATAAATACATAACACCACCAACTTTAAGACAGTCAAGATGGAGTTAATGTCCAGTCTGATATCAAGACAGTAAGCACAGCTGCCATATTGAGATTTTGTTAGTTTTACTTTGATGAGCATTTCACTCATGAAGTCTTTAATGTGAGGACTTGTGGTTTTGTCTATCCTATGCTTACAAAAAATGTAAACTAAAGAACGACTGGACTGTTTTGGATGAGACATTTGTGTAAAAAATTTTTTTAAAGTTGATAACTTTACCCCTTACCAGCAAGCGAAGCAACAAAATGATTGAGTTGTTCTTTGCAGAAAGGACACTCGTGTTGCACAGTAAACTGTTTTGTCCCCAACACATCGTGAAGCTCAACACCAGAGCTCCATTTTCAGTAAATTCTCCACGGGATTCAAAAAGACATGGCTCGCGTTCAGGTTTTGCCTTGGCAACCAAGATTCTGTAGCAAAGACGCCTCCCTGTCGCAGCTCATACAGGCCGTCACAGTTCCACTAAACACAAGCTTCCAAACGGGATTACATCAAAAAGTCTGTCTGACCTTGTTGGACAGTCATCACTCTCCTTGTGGTGTGTACTTTCCGCTTAGTCCACCGTTGCCAGAAGCAGAAATACCAGTTATAAAATAAAAAATGGAGTGTCCAGAGATGGATTCACATAAAACGTGTACATGGTCAGTGTTGAGTTTGTTGAGCCCGTATTACTCTTGAGTTCCCCCACGTTTTTTTTCCCCCCATACACCTTTCGCCACTTAATTACGTCTGCTAACTTTATGCTATTTCAACTGTTCAATTTCTACCATATTCTGCTCATTCAGGACATTACTGCCATGTCTTTTGGTCCTGACATTGTCTTAAATATTACGGTTTATGTAATATTCAGCTTTTTGTGATCATTTGGACCCCATTGAAATGAATGGGTGGGCCTGTGCCATGTCATACTTACATTCCCAGGAAACGGGAAACATTTATTTTGTTGTCTGAGGTGCCAGTAAATGTGGCAAAGGTGATTTTACTCAACATTTCTCTACTACATGGGTTCCAAACAGACAAATCTAATCAAATATAAGGGTGGATTCTTTTATTGTGAATAATATCTCTTCATACCTTTTAAATGTGTGCCAGTAACTGGAGAGCATTGTTAAGAGATGCAATAAAATGAGACGAACCAGGTGGTTTTACCAGCTGATTTACCTGAAGTCCCTGGCAGGGACCCCACTTCTGGTTTACTGAAACAAACACAGAAAATAAATCAAATCATAAAAATAAAAAAAAAACCCTCCATAATTAACTTGTCTTAGCCTCATTGTAGCAGGACAAAAGAAACAACCTGCAGAATTTGTAATAAAAATGCCGGTCCTAAACTACTTCTGTGTTTTCAAAGAGTTACCATTAAAGTAAAATAATTTCTTTACTAACCTGTGTAGAAGTAGTTCTGCCTAAACATCTGTCCCAGTGGTGGGAAGTAACGAAGTACAAGGACTTCGTTACTGTACTTAAGTACAATTTTCTTGTATCTGTACTTAAGTAGATTTTATCTTGGGTACTTTCGACTTTTACGTTGATTGTTGTTGGAATGATATTCTAACAAGTTAATTTGATTGCACACGACCGGTTTTCACCCCCCATCTCACCCAAACGAACTTTCCCAAAGTACTGCAGACGGATGAAGACTTTCCGCCGAACAGGAATTGGGGGTAAAACTAGGCAGGGAAATTGTTTGCTGTGATTCTAGCTTAGGTCTGTCCATCAGTCGCCCGCTTCTCATCGTCATCGCTTGTGAACACGCCACCAAGAGAATGACTTCCTCCTGAACAAGAGAAAGAAATGTGTCATCTCTGCCTTGAAGAACACAAAGAGAACTGATAGGAAATGGTAGCCATAAGCAAAAAAAAACAAAAAAAAGAAAAGTCAAATCTTTCTGTGAAACCATTTTCCTTTTTCCAATTTACACTTCCTTGGAATGTGACAGATGTGTGAAACCAACACAACTGGGTTAAGAATTCCCCTTCTGCGTGGCAGCCGCTTTATTAAATACACTCTTTACATAGCTGGCGAATCAGCAAATATCAGGCCAGCAGTTCAATACACTTCTGCATATAGACATGGTGGAAATGACTTGCTGGAGTTTAAATGGAGCTTCAGAGTCGGGAGGAAAGGCAGGGAGATGTAAGGGACTTTGAACAGAGCATGATTGTTTCTGCCAGATGGGCTGGTCTGATTATTTCACAAACTCCTGATCCACTGGGATGTTTCCTCACAGTCATCTCTCTGGTGAACAGAGGACGGAATGAAAACGAGAAAATATCCAGAGAGCAGCAGTCGTGTGGATAAAAATGTCGTCTTGATGTCGGCGGAGACCGGGCCGACTGGTTTCAGACGACATTACTGACGGGTACAGCTAAGGTGTGTAAAGTAATGTCCCTGTAACGGACCAGACAGAGGTCAATGAACCAGATTAGGTACAATGCCTGTGAGCAAATGATGAACTGAGGCTACAATCCACATAGGTTTGCCTAAATTGAACAATGAAAATGTAGAAAAAAACGTTGCTTTGTGGTTCTTCATTTCTCGCCATATTCCTGCCAAAAACCTTGAGGCGCACAGCAAGCAATCACAACACATTTGCTAACTAACTAACTAACTAACGCAGGGAGTGGTAAAACACACGCATATAAATCTAGTCATCATGGGACTTGGACTAAAAGAAGAAGAAGAGGTAAGGGAAAGGGAAAAATAACAAACATACCTTTCCCTTACCATATTGTTCTTTTTCCATCCTCCTCTTCTTCTACACATTGAATCCACATATGCTTTTATCTTAGGGTTTAACCCTAGCATTGGACTTAAATAGAAATGCCCAGAATTCAATTTATGTGCTCTCTTGATTAATATGTACGCTGTTGTGATTTCATAATATTTTGGCAGGAGTGTGAGCCCATACAGTAGATTCAAATGATTAAAGACATTTCTGAGTCCAGCAAGTGGACTCTGAAATTATTATTAGCATGATGTACAAAAAAAAAAGAAAGAAGTTGAACATTTCAAAAAGTCACAAAGATTTCGGTGAGATTTGTCAACATGTTTACCTCAGAGGAACTCATTTGCATGCCGGACCAGACCAGAGCCGAGCGGACAGAGATTCTGATTTAGTGGCAGAGACAAAATCACAAAGGTTATAACTTGTTTCTGTCTAGCGTTAACAGGAAGAGGCATAAACGCTATCCACTGTCACACAAATCACAAAAGGAAATGTGCGGGGTACATAAACTTTTCACGTTTCCACATTTTCAAAATCGATGTACGCGCAAAAGATTTACTCGCATTTACCTCAGAGTTGTTGTCCGTAAACGTCGCCAACTCAGGAGGTCATCATTTAGCACAAGCGCTCCTTTGTGTTATTTTCCCCTTTTCATCGATCCAAAGGTCGGCCTCGTTTAGTGTCCAGCATTGCTACAGATTTCCCACACAGAGGCCCGCTTTGGAGCCGTCCCTCCACGACAGGTTGAGATGAGTCTAATGCGTTGTGTGGCAACGGTGCCCTTTAAGATCGGCTCTGTCAGAGACTTTAAGCAAGCGATCCCTGTTTTGCTGTTAGGAACACAAATGGAAAGTGCAAAGTCATGAGGGTGGAGGCAGAGGAGCTGCTTCCACGCCGCACTTTGAGGGTTCTGAAGTGACAGGACGCCCGTGGTGTCCGTCTCGTACGGGGAGGACCCGGCTCTCAGGCCGGACGTACGCAACGCGACAGGCTGCAGCGTCAAGCGGGCTTCAGAAACAGACAGCCAGTCATGACTTGTGTGGTTACGTGACGCACTTTTAAAACGTCCTGATGGGAGCGTGTGGAACAAGCCTATGCAGAATGGCATTAGTATTTGCACTGCTGCTCAAAAAGAAAAAGAAAAAATGCCAAAAGGTCTTTCTTAAAGGAATATTTGTAGTCTACAAAATACTCACAAAATTTCAGGTCAAGTCAAGCTCAAACATATGCTTTCCTTCCCCCTTTCATTACCCGTGACATTCAGACGCTCCTCTTAAAATTGGTGCGTGTCAAAGAGTAAAATTACTTACTGAACAGGTGGAGTTCAGGACTTTCAATTAAATGATATTGACTTGGTGTACTTTTTGTTTTGACACAGAGTCCTCAGCGGACTAATCCCCAATATTGCTTTTCATCTGTGGATGAGATAAAATAAATGGAGACAAGAAAATCAACCAAATAGGAATCCAAAATATATGTATATATTTTACATAAATATGTTGTTGAAATAGATCTATATCTGGATTATGCTTGACAATCAGGGCTCCACTAGAGGCCTAGATGTGAGCAACAATATAAATGTGAAATCTTTAAATACAAATTAGTTTTGTCAAGTGACAGGATTGTTTTGTTTATTTTAAAAAGGGGGGGATCAAGTGAACTCCAAGGTCACAAAAACTCCAGAAATTTCAAAAGATGACCAAAAAAACTGCTTCAACCTCAGAGTAAAAACTGATTTCTAAAAGATAACAAGACAAAAATATATAAAATGCAAAAAGTGTTTGCTTTTACTCTTTTATTTTTACAACAAAATTATTTGAGGTCCAAGTAAAAGCTGATTTCTAAACAGTTTTGACAATTACATAAAAATATGTTACATAAAATAAATGATTGCATTAATATTCACTCCATTAAAAGTGACCTTATTCAACAGGGGTACAGGCAAATGGTGCCCGGTGTCTCAAAATGAGTTGATTTTTGACATTAAAAGCTTTTTTTTTTTTTTGTTTCTTGCGTCAACAAAACAAATTATGTTGATTACGATCGACTTTTAAAAGCAGTAAAACATTCGAGTGAGTTATTTTGATAGGTTTTGTAAAACCCTCCAGGAGGAAAGCAAGGGATTTTTTTTCTAGCAGCAGTTCTCAGGCAATTCTAAGATGTGCAGTACTTATATTACATTTCTAAAATGTGCAATTCAGGAGTTTGTATTCTTCAATTTTGAACAAAATGTAACCCAAACGTTCCTATCCTTTCATTGTGAGTCCTAGGCAGACTTAAGTCTTCCCTCAGCAAGCGAGCAGATTTGGGAAATTATAAGAGAAAAAATACGTTTAGGCCGAGTCACCGAGCGCTACGAAAGGCAATGACGGATGGGCTGAGAGACAGAAGCCTGTTAGGAAGCAGATAGAGGCTGGTAAATGGAAAGAGAGAGAGAGCGTCAGACCAAAGTGAATAAAGATGGCAACACAGAATATGTGGGTCATCCGGCCTGCAGTGAGCTGTCCCTCAGGCATCCACCCTGATGGAAGACTTTGAAGAACTTTAAAGATGGATGTCGCAACGAAGACGGCAGACTTGGCTCACACGGAATATTGAAGGATCTATTTCAGATAGTTCAGAAGGAATTAATATGGAAGCAGGGAGGTCTTGGCCCGACTCATCATCTCTTGAAAGAGTTCTGATCCAAAATCGTTTGCCAAGTATTTTTTTATTAGTCAACTTTTCTTTCTTTCTTTTTTTTTTTTTAACAATATACAAGATCTAATTTATGTTGCAAAAAATAAAAAAAAATCTCATACTGTCAATAATTTCATACAAGTATGAAACGCGTCTTCGTTTCAAACGAGACTTTAGGTCACTTTGCTAAAATAAACAGCCGCCCCATTGGTTCTGATCTGCGCATTTTTGCTTTTCAATACAGAATACTTTTTTGTTCCGAGATACATTTCATCACATAAACAATCTTTGTGTTTACCAGTCTTTTAATTTATAAATAAAGACATGTTAGGTAAACAGAAACAAAACTAACACATAAAATCTGAATGTAAACGATTAAAGTTCCAGTCCACGTGTGCATGTAGGTTTAATTATGTACCAAAATATTTTTTTAGAAATGTAGATTGTGCTGCACAGTGGTGCAGTTGGTAGCACTGTTGCCTTGCAGCAAGAAGGTCCTGGGTTCGATTCCCAGCCCGGGGTCTTTCTGCACGGAGTNCCCTAGGTGTGAGTGTGTGTGTGCATGGTTGTTTGTCCTGTTTGTTTCTGTGTTGCCCTGTGACAGACTGGCGACCTGTCCAGGGTGACCCCGCCTCCCGCCTGGAACACAGCTGGAGAGGCACCAGCAACTCCCGACCCCAACAGGGACAAGGGTGACAGAAAATGGATGGATGGATGTAGATTGTCGTATGTTACACCTTTTACCATGACCGCATAAAAATCAGAATATACTTTATTGATCCAGAAGGGGAAAAAATGGCTTATTCGTTGACAAGCTACACTCTCATTCAGTGTTAAATATTAACAAATATAAATATAACCATTAGTTGTATCAAATTTATCACACTGGTGCGAAATTATAAGTAATTTGAATGATCTAAATATAAAATCAACAAAAAGGGAATTAAAAAAACAAACAAACAAGTATATACATGGAAATAAGTGAATTTGTCATATTTATTTAGTCAGCATTATTGTTGGATACTCGTTGTGCAAATTTAACTTTTAATTCCCCCTTAAAAATGCAAGTATATTTCACCTCAAATTAATTTTCAAGCTTGTTGGCGCCTTTCAATTGAACTTAAAATAATCAAAAAGAGTTAGCAACTCTTTAGCATCTTAGTTAAGGTGTATCTGTGTTTTTTAATTATTATTTTGACGTCTTTCATGAAACAAAGTGCTGGTTAAATGTTTCCATGAAAGCAAAAAAATATGTGCCAATAAACATTATTAAGTGCTGCAACAGCAGCTGATTGGCCGTTACGAAGGCAAACTTTGTCGATATTCTGCTAACGCCAAAAACACTATTTTGCGAATACAGTGTTTCCATTACTTAATGCAATAAAAATTTCACTCGTGTTCATGTGTTAAAACATTGAAAAAATAAAAATATCATCCTCCTACCACTGCCTGTCTTTTTTTTTGTGGTTTCCACCAGGGGTAACATCTGGTTGTCGATCACGTGACTCGTGTGATGGGGGACAAAAAAAAAAGAAACTTATATCGATACGGCCGAAAAACCATCTCATCCTAAAGCAAAAATCTTTAATCAAAGAGGTTTTTTTTTTTTTTAAAACGTAAAAATTAAGTAATTTATTTTTGGAATTCCAATTTACACAATTTTGCGGTCAATGCAAATGCAGCTACTGAAGGGCAAACACAAGAGCGGCTACTCCGTCTGGCCAAATGCTCCACAGTCACAGTAACCCATTCTGAACAGAGGACCGACTCCTTCCAGCTCCTCTCCTCTTGCCTTCTTAGTTGATGTGCTCTGTCCCTTGAGGCCAGTTTAAATGTCACAGGAGGACTGTAAGATGAGGTCTGTGTCGAGGTCGCCGTCTTATGCCCAAAGAGGAAGCGGCAAATGCTACGGCGCGAGCAGCGAGCGCTCATGGCGAGCAAAACTCAAAGAATGCAGTCAGAAATGGTCAGCGCGCTCCAGACGAAGAGTTCACAGGCAGCAAAAATGTCATAACATTTGTCACGTTGGGTTGAGATTGTTGGGACAAGATAATGTCAGGTTATTGAAGCTGAAAGATTAAAGCGGTGCGCTCTTTTTGACGAGCGCTGCGGTGCGCTGTGCTCGCCTTGACCTGGAGACGTGAAGAAATGTGAAAGAGGAAGGAAATATAGAAAATCAGACATCTGTTTTGTACTTTAGTGTGAGAAAACTGTTCCAACTGCAGGCTGTAGCCACATTTGAAGCTCTTGAGTTGGCGTTCGGCGGTCACAGTGACGCTCAGCCAGTCATCCAAAGGCTTCACTCTTCTCAGAAAAATCCTGGTAAATCCCCCTATTTTAGTTTGGAAAGCCGTGCTTTGTACACAAATGGCAGTAATTTCTGCACAGATTTTACATTACTCCTATATTCGTATAGTAATTACATCCCATATTAGCTCCGCTAATATTTAGCAACGATAGCAACATTAGTCAGGAGTGAACGTTGTGGCATCTTAATTTATTCCTCACCATGAATCACTACTAAACTTTAAGCTTAGATCAAAATGAGGTTGTTTTAGTGAAACACAACAGGAGACAAAAATGATTTTTTCTTAAGGTTCAGTTAATATAGACTCTTTTGATAAAAACAAAATTACAGTATCAGTAACTAAGCTAAAGGATAAATTTGACTCAATTAAATAAGCTAATAAGATATTAGCTAAAACCAAGAGCAAGTTTCATAAGAGCTTTTCTTTTGGTCTTAATACACATTCGAATTGTCCCAAGGGAATTGTTTATCTTTTATTTAGTACACAAAAACTGTATACTAAAATGTTGCACCAAGCACACAGCTGTTAGAGAAAATGGCGAGTTTGGCCACGAACAAGAACGTCGTCCTTTTTTCCTTCTTCTTTTAAAGAAATGCATTGTGGGGGAAATCTACTCATTCAGAATAAATTGTTCATTCAGAGAAAAACTACATCGATGTCTTGGTGAGAAACGACTTTTTTAGCTCCTGATTAGACGAGGAACCCGGCGCATTTATCGCCCTCAATGAAGCTAAAGATAAAACTGTGTTTCTCTGATGCAGTGGAGCAACTGAGGCAAAAAAAATAAATAAAAATGAATGAGGCATTCACAGACACAAAGAGGTATGTTCGGACCTTAACTCCCCCACCGGTCAGTAATAAGGTCCATCCATCAGTTCAGATTCCATCTCCATGGAAACCCAACGGTTGCGCTGGCCGATTGATAAAATGGTTGGTCTTCGCCACATCAGCGTTTTAAATCAGAGCATCGCCACAACAAATAAGGATTATTATTGGTTATCTGGAGAGAAGGATGAGAGCCGCGAGCTGGCCGGGGACGTCCAGCTGGGTTCAGAGACATCGAAACAGAAACCATCACGAGGAAAAACACAACGGCCTCGCGTCTGGCCAAGCTACGCTTCTTCATGTGTGATTTTCATTTCATTTCGTATTTCACTGAAACGCCACAAATCGTAAAATTGTGTTTTTTCCAACATTGGCAGAAAAAATACAATCACAAATGTGAGATTTCCTCACATCTGTGATGAAAACACAGCTTACATGAATTACAACAATTTATTCTTCACCAGAAATTACACTAAATTTCCCCCCCAAAATTAAAAGGACTGTTAAGATATTTCTTTTATTTTATTGAAATGTTCAGTTCAGATAAAATTTATAATATCCATGTTTCAAAATTTGTTGGAAAACCAAAGGTGTCCTGTTTTTTTTGTTTTTGCTTCAGCTACTAAAATCCTCAGATTGGGATTGTCAACGCATTTTCTTTTTTTTTTTTAAATCTTGCAGCATTAGTAAGTCAATGACATTGTATCATCGAAATGAATAACTTGCGTAGCATCTTGACCGATGGCGATTACAGACTTTGTGTTGTAATTTTCGCTGCTTTTTGAAAGCAGGTGCACTTCAACTACTGCCGCTGCAACTACTGTCTCATCATGTTTGTCTTCGGGTTTAACTTTTCATGTTAGTCACATTGCGCCACATTAATGCAGTATTTGACTTTGATATTGTCACCGTCAAAGCCGAGGCTGACATCATTAGCATCCCTCTTTGAGTCCACTTGCAGGATGGCACAGCGAGGAATCTGTCAAGTTTCCCTCCGTGTGCGTCTCCAGCTATCGGTAGGAGGGCCTGAACATGCACCGCACACATGTGGGCCGCGTGTTTGTTTGTTTAGTTTTTTTTGTTTGTTTTCATATTTTTCATTTTACACTTTTAGCGTTAATTGACACAAGAGAATATGTGAGCAAATAAACATGTTTCATGCCATGAGATCTTTCCCCCTCTTTCTGACAAACTTTTTTTTCTTTTCTTAGAAACTTTGGCTCACAAAACCAATTTGCAACGATTCGTGATAACCGATGAAATTCCAACGCTTGGTTATCTGGAGAGAAGGATGAGCGCCGCGAGCCGGCCGGGGACGTCCAGCTGGAGTCAAGAGATACGGCAATAGAAACCATCACGAAGAAAAACACAACGGCCTCGTGTCTGGCCAAGCAACACTTCTTCATGCGTGATTTTCATTTCATTTCATTTCTTATTTAACTGAAACGCCGCAAATTGTGTTTTTTCCGACGTTAGCAGAACGCAGACAGAGATTTCCGCACATTTGTGATGAAAACACAATGTTAGCTTCATTAGTCAGGAGTGAACATTGTGATGTCTCAATTTATTCTTCACTGGAATTTACAGTACATTACATTTCCCCCCCAAGATTAAAAGGACTCTTAAGATATCTTTTTTATTTTATTGAAGTGTGAAGATTTAAGCTCAGGTCAGAGAATTTGATTGGAATTTTCATTATAAAGTTGCAAAAGGTTTTGTGATTAAAAGTTTGTGAAACAAGATTGTTTAATCAAAGTTCATCCTTCTTATCAAAACCTCTACATTTTGATGTTCAGCATCAAAACTAAACTAATAAAATCCACCAATCCTGGCCCCTGATTTTCTTCACTTTTCTGCACAATTCTCATCTCTCGTCAGTTCCCCGTTTGGACTTTCTCCCATTCACTTGGATTCATCCGGTTAAATTTCAAGAAGTTGTAAACAATGTTGATTTTTTTCCGCCTTCTTATAATTTCATTCTGTTTTAGAACGTTAACAAAGTTGTTCAGTCCAAAAGAAAAACAAAATTCTGTCAATTGTTTTGTATAGAGAGCTGCCGCCATCATGTTTTTAAGACAACATTGGCTAAGACTAGTTATTAGGGTTTTCAGTCGTTCTCCGAAAGTAGAGATTGCATTTCGATGCGTTGTTTCATCAGTAAATCCGAGTTAATGTCTTATATCTAGGTGTACTTACGTCATTTTGACTCCAGATATAACTGAAAACAAGATTAAACATTAACATATGAACATTTCTTTTAAAAGACCTAAATGTCAGTACAGTTTTTTTTTGTTTTTTTTTTTCATAACTTTGAAGATTCATGGCACTAACTACAGGCTTTCACTAGAGTATGTTAACATGTTTAAAATTTGGCTATACGAGGATCTTACAAGGTGTCTTTCTGAGCGGCTCAAATGGATTACATAATACATTAAAGGATCTGAAGGAAGAGCGGGTTTAAATTGAAAACTGTAGAAAATCACAAAGGGTGCAGGGCTGTGACCTTTTAAGACATCTTACCAAAAGCTGAGAAGGCTTTTTTTTTTAAATTTTTTTATCCTTCACTAAGGCAGCTGTCGGCTGGAATGCCAGACAGTGACTGTGACAGAGACGGGGATGAAAGGAAAGAAAAATGGCAGGAGAGGAAAACTCCGTCCAATCTGCTTCGCCTAAAGGACTTTACTGAGCGCTGAATAGAACTGAGCAATACCTTTTTTTTTCATTCTCAAATAAATATCTGTGGTTACGGCTTTTTAAATTAAGATGAATGTCAAGTAAAAGCATCACTTTGTAAAAATTGATATATATATATATATATTTATATATATATATATGTATGCATAGACATGCAGAAGGCTGTTGAGCTCTTCAGAGATAACCAGAGGGTTTTTGTGTGAATACTGGGAAGAACATTTCATTTCTAACCTCAAAATATCGACTCTGAAGGAGTTCTGAAGTCCTGCCTTCTTTACTTCTGCAGCTGTGACATGTAAATTAAAATGCTTTGAATATACCCCTACTCGGGATGCCCTGACATTTCATGGCCCAATCGAGGCTATTTATGACTATGTATAGCAAGTAAAATAAATACTGGAAATGTCAAAAATCTGGTAATTTCAAGAGTTTTGCCTGCTTTCTCTGTTCAAGATACATTTAATTTTTTTTTTTTTTTGAGAAATCTATACTCATTTAATTTTAAGCTTCTTCTTATCAAGAACACCCCAGTATATTTCCACATTCTTCCAGTACTACAACCCACCAACATCATGTTGACTTTTGATGCGCTGTTTTTTGGGGTAACATGTAGATATGGTGTGTGTGCGTGCGTGGGTGTGCGTGCGTGTCTAATGTCATCCAAAGAGCCGACCAGATTGTTTTTTTCTAGTATTTCTTGTGTGTGAGTTAGATATTTCTGAAGCGGTGTCAACGATTTCTCTAGATAGTTGTTTTCCCCATGCAAATTCATACATCTGTATCTGCTCTATGTCTGTGCTGAAACATACATTATTAAACTTGCACGCTTCTGAAGATGATAGGTTTAGTTAGGCTAATGCTAACATGTTACCACAGGATGGGCAGTCATAGTTTACAAGAAAGAAAATGTGTATGCCGTGGTACTAGAGCCAAAGTTGAGGCTACTGCACACCCAACGAAAGCTAAATCCTTATCACAGGAAGCTACATCCATCCCAAATCTAGTTGGTGATTTGATTAAAGAAAAGCAACATTTCTTTAACTGAGCAGCTGGCGCTGCTAAACGAGAGGGAGGCTTACTTGTGTTAGCTTTGGTCAGGCTGGTGACTAGCCTTCTTCCGCTACTGTCCATTAGCACAGACAGGCTAACAACTAGCGGGTCACTCTTTGGACTGGACTGCCGACTTTCTCTACCTACTTCCTCATACACGCATTACATACAATAGTGTTGGGTAGGCTAACGACTAGCATGTCTTGGCGTATCACCCACTGGGTTGCCTTCTTCCTCTGCTGTCCATTAGCACAGAACGGCTGGCATTAGTTTTGGTTCGGCTAACAACTAGCATGTCTCGGCTGGTCACCTGCGTGTTGTACTTCTTATTTAAACCACAAAGAAAAACGATCGGCATACAGTATCTGTAAGTCACACACCACAACACTGAATTCCAAATCTTTAATCCCATTATACATGGTGAGCAAAGAACGGGAGCATATTAAAAGTAAACACAACTTAACACATTTTAATCTGGTTCCAGTTGATTGTGATAAAGTTTATGTTTCCTGCTTCTTAGACTTTGTGCTCTTCTCTAATTGCTGCTTTCTGTGCTCTTCTTGGACGCTGGGAATGTCTGACCTACATGGCCTTACCAAAGATCCGTCAATTGTCTGCAGGGTCGCAGGGGGCTGGTGGCTCCTTGAGCAGGAAATTAGTTGGGCTCTGCTGATCTCCCCACATAAATCAGTTTTATACTGAGATAGTTACTCACCACCACAGACGCTGTCAAACGAACCCCCCGTAGTTAAGCCTCCAGAATGGGCATCCGCATCTGCAGACGTTTTCTTAGGCGTCAACATTGGACTTTTTGTAATAATGAGAGCCAGAACGGAAACGTTTGCCGTCGCGATATTGACGGAGGAGCTCGTTAGAGCCGCGTCTCGCAGCTGTAGAGCAAATAGCTTGTCAATGAAACTGTCAAACCAACAACTTGGTGAATATTATTAACTTAATAAGAACACTCTTCTAGGTTTTGTGTAGTCAAGCAAAGACTAACGACCGCTTAATGTTAACAAGTGGGTTTTATTTGCGTTGCCTGGAACATCCTGGGTTGGACAGAAACAAAAAAATAACACGGTTCTGTTCAATTTATGAATTTGAATAAATTGTTTGGATATTCCAATATCCAAACAGTAGGCCTAAAAATGTTATCAAGATAACAAGATTTAAAAAAATTATACGTTACTTGTTTTAGTACTGAACTAAACCCAAATAGTAGGTTCTCATAAAAATTTCTTTTTTGAGCGATGTAACGTTCAAGTTATAGAGAAATGTCTTTAAAGTTTTTCTTTTTTAGAGCAGCAAAAGACACCAAGGGAATTATGAAAGACTGCAAAAACAAATCCATTACCCGGGTGGGAGAATCTGTTGATGACCCAACTGCTTGTGCACATCTGGCATTTATGAAAGTCTGGCCCAAAGAAAACTCTTTTCACATTTAAAGTGATTCCAAAATTACTCTTCTGAGTCTATCCAGCTAAAATGAATTTCTTTGTCACAGTGACTTCATTCAACATATTTTTTTTTCCTCTTTTGTGTCTAAGTATGTGCTTCAATTTCTTCTTGAGAAATGTTGAGCAGTCCTCAAAAAATGAATTAAAAAAAAAAAAAAAAAGGAAAAAAAAAAAAAAAAGTGTCGCTCCCACACAAAGGCACCCAGCCTGCACGTTGCTCTGATTTGAGCAAATCACTCCTCCACCGACAACACGGGTGATGTCACGGCTCTTCTTACCTAATCCCACTAAAAGATATGGACTGCTAATTGCATGTGTGGATGCAAATATGCGTGCGTGCGTGTTCATCATATCAGCAGTTGATATTGTCCCCAGTGGGCGGCTCATCTGCTAGCGCTGTTATAATTCACATCAGTAGGATGGAAGCTCCTGTGCTGCAGTCCAGTCCATACAGATCTATAAGAGAAGGGCGGAGGTTAATCTTTAGCTTTGTTACTAACACCTATTTTGATAAAAAATTTTTTGCACCTTTCTCCTCCCTCTCTTTCTTAGTGTTCTTAGTTAAGAGTGCAGAATCAAACTCATGTCTCATGACAGCTGTCTCTTTTGTCATGTTCCACAGCCTTTGCAGCCGACTTACAGCAGCAAATGACTGACAAGTCTATAACATTTTTTAAATATTTATTATTATCTTCAAGCCAAGCAAGATAAACCTTTGTTTTCCTTTTTCAGACGGTGACAACAGCGATGCGGTCCAGATGCTTGCAGGTGCCGCATTCATCTGTTCAAACAAATATGTGCTACTCATAAAAACAGAGGGAACGCCATGTCATCATACCCGTTCAGAAACGACTGAAATGTGAATTTCAGTCGGAGAACAAAAGCAAAAGACCGTTTCAAGATGCTGACCGACACTGGTAGGAGACACGGGCTGAAAAGCCACTCGGCAAAGAAAAAGCCACTTTCCAAAAAGCAACAGAAGACAGATTGTAGTTTTTATTTGATATTTTATATGATTATTGTTTTGTCTTTTTTTTTTTTAAAGTTCTTTAGTCTGAAGGAAGTAAGGCAAAAGTATTTGACTACAATGACTATTTTGAAGCTGCCTACTGTAAAGTGCTGTGTAAAAGTGGCAGCCGCATGTGTGTGATGTGCAACGAGAAGGACTGATGCCCTTCGCGCAGTAGGTGGAGCAACTTTTACAGACATCTGTAAAAGGTTTGGGCACAAATGGGTCTTTCCAAAGAAGCAGGGAAACCTAAAGCATGTAAGGCACTATGACTCAAGCACCGCAACACTGATCTACATGACTGTAAGCTTACTTACTCCATTTGTTTGAATCTCATTTCAAGATCGGGGATTTCTTTGTGTTGATAGGTAATTAACTTCTTATTGGAGTGGACAAAAGCCCCATGTGGGGTAAGCCGAGGTTCCATTGTGGGACAAAGCCTATTTAATATCTCCATGCTCCCACTAGCTAAAGTTGTAAAAAAATGATAATATTTGCTATCATAACTATGCAGATGAGACACAGCTCTACATTACAATGTCACCAGGTGACTCTGAACCCGTCCAAGCTTAGAATAGATAAATGTGTGGGTGTACGCAACATTTTTCAGCTGAATAAGAAACGACTGAAGTTATCATCTTTGGACCAGATTAGACTCAGCTTCAGTTATTACAGGTAGCAACTGGCGATCGGCCCGAAATCTGGGTGTAGTGAGAAATTCAGACTTTAACATTCAGAGCCACATAAAGACGGTAACAAAGTCGGCCTTCTATCACCTGAAGAACATTTCCAGTACTAAAGCACTAATATCCCGGCAGGATCTAGAGAAACTCATCCATGCGTTAATCGCATTGATTACTAGAATAACGTCTTCACAGGTCTGACTAAAAGTCAATCAGACAGACGATCATCCAGAACGCTGCTGCTCACCTTCTCACTAAAACCAGCAATTCAGAGCACATTATCCCAGTTCCGCAGTCTTCACACTGGCTCCCTGTAGCTCGGAGAACAGACTTTAAAATACTGTTGTTAGTTTATAAGTCACCGAATGACTTAGCACTAATATCTGCTGTTGCTGTATCAACCTTCTGGACCTTCACATCTTCTGGTTCTGGCCTGCTATTAATGATTTTGATTGTGGCTTTTGACAAAATGATATGTTATTTGCTTGTTCCATAATTGCTTATTGTGTGATATTCTTGTGTTTCAAAGCACTCTGAACTCCCTCGTTGCTGAAAGCTTCTGTACAAATAAACCTGACTTCAGCGCTCCTTACGTGTTGAATTGAAGCACACAAAGTGCTAACTGGAGCAACATAAAGGCAACGAGGCACCAAGCTCATCTTTTTTTCTCTGAAGGACACAGCTAGCCAACTTTGCACCCAGCATTTATGTTACCGAACCAAATTATCCCAAAGGATATGTTAAACAACCGAAGGAAGGTGTTGCTGCAGCCAATTATCACTTGTTGACTTAATTTATGTTCTGCCAGGATACATTTAGCATAGCAAATTTTACACTCCGGTTTCTGTCTCGATTTTGAACAGGTGCAAATTTGTGCTACTTTTATTTGTCCTGTGAAGGATTACGATTTTTTTTCCCATCAACCGTACAACGACGACTGACATTGTGGTAAAGCGTCGCTGTTGTTGCTTGCACGATTGAGATTTTCCGTGTGGCTCAGAGTCTTTGCAGTCTGCACCATCACTCTGCCCTTCCTCAAAAATCCCTCTCTCCGTTGATAAAGGAGCGATCTTTACCTCTTTAGCAATCTCGACCGCTTCCTCCCCGTCTCCTTCTAATTCTGCTCAGGCGGTCGAAAGATCGTGGTTTGGTATTTTAACATGCCTTCTCAGAGAGGGTCATTGGCTCCTCAAACAAGCATTCCCCGGGGTGTGACTCAAAATCATACTCATAAAATCTGGAGATATCAAAACCAGCAATGCCTGACGTGGATTGCATCAACACTTCCTCCCTGTGAAACACCCACAGGGGCGCGCAGCTGTTTCATTTAAAAAAACGGTCGGATTTAAGAGCGCACTTGTGTGGAGAAAGACTAATTATTCACTCAGGCAGATGGATAGCAGCTAGAACAAGTCTTTTGAAATGATGTTTGTTGAATTCTCCGTACTGACAGCGCCCATAATCTGTGAGGCGCGACGACGACGACCTTTTGGTGCCTTCACAGAGCAGACAGCGAGCCTCTGTCACCAAGAAAGACAAAACAAGCAGAGTTGACACTTGTAGTTGTGCCCCCTGTCGCACTTCAACAAGTTCAACTTCCTGACTCGCTGTATGACCAATTAAGCAACAGAAGCAGGATACGGCGTTGGTGTGATGGATCATTGAGTTATCTGGCTGATATGCATATGATATGCTCCCCATTAATGTCATCTCCAAACAACAGGAGATGACAGGTCAAGTCAACTAGTTATCACATGTGCAAGCTTTTTCACATGTGATTTTAATGTTTTTTTTTATGGAAACATTCCATTTGCTAAATTGGGTGTTTATTTTTTCTCAACTTTTAGGTTTATATATGCATATATTCAGAAATATAACGTTCTGCAATGGAAACGGCGCTAATGTGGACCAAAATCTCCTGAGGAGAGTATGTTGTTGACACGCTATTGAACCTTTGACACGTAGAATTAAGGCAGTGAGTGTATGTCACAGATATATTTGAACTTGCATCCATTTACACGCAGTTACATTCCAGGGACATTCGACTGAGACTATCTCACCAAGTCAAATGTACTTATAAGCTGGAATGCAAAAAAAAAAAAAGAAATGGAAAAGTGCTGCAAATAAACAATATGAAAACACAAAATATCATAACTGTTTGGTTTCAAAGCCAAAGAATAATAAATGAAAAAAAAACCTCTTGATTTAAGTTTTGAAAATCCTGAGTCCAACTGCGAAGGGACATATTGTTCCAGAGTTTAGATTACGGCGGCAACAAACGCCTGAGCTCCTCTGTGCTCTCCTACAATACATCCAACTCAGTCTACTTCCCTGACCTTGGCGAACGAGCAAAGAATGGGCAAAGTTCGAAAACGAGAGCGAGGTGACGGAGCTAATTCAAGTTTATTTGTACGGCGCATTTCAGCAACAAGGCAGTTTAAAGAGCTAATGGGTTTAATAGTCCCAAAACAAACAAATGGGTCATGATTAATTCATAAATGAACGGGGAGTCTGGGCAAAAAGTCAAGAGCACTTTTATCTGCCTATCAGTGAGGAGCTGAGCCATCTGATTTCATGAGTGTTTATTTGATCATGTTATTGACTAAATTATATGAAGAACTATTTTTAGATAATATGGTCATTATGGGCCTTTGTCAAAGGGGCAGTATTTTCTGTTTTCCACCCACACAACATTTCATGCCAGAGTTGAGTAACTATGTCACCTTCAGTTGTTATAAAAATGCAGGCAATATCAAATGTGACTTTAAAGATATTTGACTATGTGATTAAACGCCTCTGTCTCTTTAAGAAACTACAGCTCTTTCTGAAACTCCGCCTTCAGGAAGTCATCCCAACATGGCTCCTCTGTTAAACCCTTCAACAACGTTTTTACCACCACTGCTCTGAGAAGTAGCTCCTATAATGAACTCCGCAGATGAGCAGGTCTTCCGGGTGTTTGCTAATTGCTGCTGGCTAGTCTGAAGGAGCCGAGTGGGGGAGGGGAGCTCTGTGAGGCAGAAGCTCGGAAAAGGCAGCTCAGTGGAAAAGCCTTGTCGATTTGCACCTTTGAACGGTTGCCACGGGAGACCAAAGGATTCCCCAAACATGCATGAAAGAATCAAGGCAACACTCCAGTTGTGTTTTTGATGTTTGAATGGCATCATAACATAATGTGAAGCTCCAAAAAGTTGATTTTTCATAAAGAAGCAAAATTGTTAGCTGCACTGATTGGTTTTATTTCTCAAGCCACTGCAGGCTCATAATAAACCTGGAACGCCAACGGAGAGGTGGAGGCTTATTCAATTATTCTATAGATAACTAAAACCTTCATAATAATAATTGTGAGTCTGCCTTTATGACTGCCTCAGGCCCTTTGAAGTTGCAATGAAAGGCGGATATTGTCGAAAGTCTCTTTGCACACCGGTGTAATATATCAGAGTGGTGATTCTAAACCCTCATGGCTCAAAGTCATTCATGTTTTCAATGTTCCTACGATTCGAATTATTGCCAGAAAATGTACGCGTTCCCTCAGTTTGTGCAGGCGTGTCACTTGCTTCATAACTCCGGTTTTCCAGACGGCATTCCTCTGTTAAATTGTCTCGTCAAAAACACCTGGCGAGAGGGAAAGAAAAATACCACCAGTGGCAACTTCCCATTACAGACACCTCAAAGGTGTGACTAATAAAGTTTAAACATGATTCTGTGACTCAGAAGACGAGCCAGGAGAGAACCGACCGCCGAGTCAACGAGCAGGACCAGACAGTGAAAAAAAGCCGAAATGAAATGAAGCTTTTTGTTAATGTTATTAGTAACGCCGCCGTTTGGTGAGGCAGCGCGTCCTGGTGCGGAAAGGCTTCCGAAACACTTTTCATTGCTGAAATTGTTGCTGCAAAATTTTTCTTGGAGGAGGTAAACATCATGACCCTCACTCACATCAACGGTCACGTTTCTGGCTCGTTAACGTTGATAGGACTTTGCTATTTATTTAATTTGTTCTCTCTTGTTGGGTGGAGTAACCTATTTATTTTCTGAACATAAAAAAAACTTCAGCTGCAGATTCCTGAAAGTATTGAGGAAGATGGTTGTAACTGCAGATTTAGTTCGCCACACTGATGTGTTCATCTAGATTCATGGTGAGAAGAATATCAGCAGTGAGCCACATTTTGTGCAATCGGGACAAATAAATTAGTTTGGACATAAGGGCGTTCTCACACCGTATTCCAAATAATTTAATAAGCTGCTGTATATAACTTTTACAAAACTCTTTTTGCCCGTGTTAGTTAAAGCTGTTGCAACAGTCAAATATGAAACGGATGATCTGTGAAAAATTCGAGCTCCTCCCTGAGCAACTACCGCCACCGGAAGAGACGCACAGCTCCCGGTCAAAACCAACCAATCAGAGCCAGGAGGAGACTCTTAGCGCTGTCAATCACACTCACATACAGGCTGTTAATCATGCTAATGGTGGAGGAACTACTTAACCGTTCCAGTGAAACTGTTTATCCGCCGTCATCGGTGGCTTTGCTAATTTGATTAGCATTTACGGTAAACCAGCTGTATCATGCCATCATGGGCTAAAATCTTTGACAAATACGTCTGACGCTTTCTATAATTCATGCATTAAAGAAACGGCAGGAATGTATTTTGACGACCTTTTTCAGCCTCTACGTACCGTATTTATACACCGTGAAGTTTTTTCACGTCTCGTCATTTTCCTTACAACTGGGAAATGTTGCCCATCCCACTGGGATTTTAAGAGACGGAACAACAAAAGCATTATTCAGTCTCAACCATTTGCTGGAACAACGGGATAAAATCGCAGCTTGAAGAAGTGCTGCGTCGCTTTGTAAACTTCTTCGAGAGGTTATGAAAATGTCGAGCTTGGCTGCACTCTAAAACGAAGTCTTCAGGTAATTCTCTCATTTCCAACTGTGACTGACTCACCGTTATTACCCTCAGCAAAAAAAAAAAAAAAACTGGTTCCATTTGTCATGGGCATAATTCACCTCCTGTTTTTTGTTTTTTTGTATTAATATTATTTTAGGCGTCATAACAAATCGGAAGATAAATGCAAAAATCATTCAGCGGAGTAACACCACAGCAATCTGTGTGCCATGATCACTAACCGGTGTTTTTGTATTTACCTATGCAAATACAGTGGCTGTGTTTGACAATTATCACACGCCGGTGCTCAATTAATGAAACAATTTGCATTTTAATAGGCGATTGAAATGGGTTTAGCTAAATAAAAGGGCGAAAGGAAAATAGCTGTTACCCGTTCAACCTCATCCTCTCAGTCTACGGTGTTTGACAAGGAGGAGGTTCGGCTGTGGACGGACCTGGCAGGTGCATAACCCATCTGTTCTCGAGTTCACCTTTTAATTTCAAGTCCTAGCAAACGTAAGAAGAAGAAGAAAAATGAAAACTAAAAAATCCATCATCTGTCGCATCAGCCCGGTTAAGATCTTTTGTGACGTTTGAAATCCGACACAATATGTCCATTTTTTTTTTTTTATTTAGAAAAGAAGACGCCTGAGCAACACTGAAAGGAAGCAGGGCTCAGGTAAGAGAGAGAGAGAGAGAGAAAGAAGAAAACAACTTTGCCGGATCGATGTAATTAATTTATTGACTGGGGCCCTGGACAAGAATGAAAGATGGACAGAGAAAATCAAGGTAACCCCTTTTGACAACCTGTTTATGAGGTGTCAGTTTGGATTTGGATCAAGGCTCGTAGGGCTCCGCAAGGGCAAGTGTTGGCTGATTTTTAGTGGCTCCCGCTGGCTGCGTGCTGGCCAGCTGGACAGGCATACGGCTCCTTTTCCTTTAGCTTACAGTCATCAGGATCCTGAGACAGAACAACAAACCCGAGCAGAAACACGAGCGACCTTTGAACCCGATGTTCTCATTGGCTTCACTGTAGAAATGTAGTTAAAAATGCTGGTTAAGAAAAGGAAAAATAGAGACAATTTCACAGTAGATCTCAGTAATTATTACAAGGATTTTATGTTTAAACAACATCAACGTTTAGAATTCCTGAATGATTTTTGTCAGTCAGTTGACATAAATCAAGATTTACTTCTGCAGATGTCACATTTTCCTTTATATTTCCCTTCTCAAAATATGACATGGTGCCATATTCATACGTTAAACCTATTCCATTTCTGTTTTGCAGTACATATACGAACTTCTGTGATCAGAAAGACAGGAAATAGCACAGAATTGTGTTGTGAATGTAGTTTTTTTAACTTTTTTTTTTTTACAAATAGAAAACGGTGAAAACCCAAAACATATTCTGTTGGCAGCAGCATCAGGGTTTGGAGATGCTTTTCTTCTGCAAACACAGGCGAGGAGGGTCAGCAAAATATAGTCCAATCAAAGCGAGCCAAGCAAAAGACCTGACGTCCAGGTTGAGTTTAACCTTCCAGCAACAGAAGAATGATTTAGATCAGGTATTAGAATGGTCTAGTCAAAGTTCAGACCTAAAACCACTTGAAATACATCTCTCTGAACAAAATAATTACTCAGCTCGGTCAGAACCAGAACAAAACCGCCATGTTCTCAGGACGTTTTTATTTACTAAGTCAGGATTATTTATTTTGATGCAGCCTGTGTTTAACATTGAATGAATGTTTCCTTTTTTACTTGACATTATTTGACATATGCGGTGTTATGAGATTTATTTGAGTTATGTATAAAGTAGGCTGTTGAGAGCATTACTGATAAATATTGTTTTACTGATTGCAGGTTTTTCAGTTGTCATTTTGACTGAAAAATGACAACTGAGTACAGTAACTGCTGTATTGTGCAAGTATTTTGCATGATTTATGTCTAAATTAGGTGAATTTATTGCCAGATCATCTTTCCATTTTGGAAAATCACATAGCATCATTTACACCGAACGCAAAAAAATGAACAGCCAGTCCAGGTGATCAGCAAAGATTGAGATCGGCCGCATGGGTGATCGGTATCGTAATCCGCAGTAAAAAACCCCTGATCAGAGCATCCCTGGCATTTATTCTTTTATTTTGTAAAACCTTGGTCAATGTGAGGCACCGTGAAGCTTGATTGATTGATTGATTGAATCTCATATTGCCTCACAACAACCTGAAAATGTCCAGCATGTCTTTAAAATCTTCTGCACTAATGTAGTATTTGCTATAAGTAGTCTGAGCACCAGTAGAGTTCTCTTGCATATGCTGAATCAGTTCTCTGTATAGCACAGCGACACGTCATTACACAATACTGCTGCAAAAATAAGGAAAATTGAAAAAAAATCCTAAATTAGTTTAAGTTTCATGGATGGCGAGTTTCTTCTGAGGCTCTGTGACAAAGCTAGTCGCACCCACCATGATGGATGTAGTTCTGCGACAGGTCAAGATAAACCTTTTCCTCACCTGTCATTACAGTGTTCATCCAAACATACTAGGATTTATGCCGTCGTTTGTATAAGGCGATGCCTCCTTAGGAACCCATGACGCCGGCGTGCTATCAGCTCCTGTTAAAACGACGCCTTGCTCTCGCTCACACGCCATTTCCTGGAATAAAGCGGTTACCTCCAAGGTCCCTTCCTCCCGCCTTTTGGGCCTCTTCCTAAACACGAGTCATGACTCACCGGGTTTCCAAGTGGAGGACAAATGCAACCCATTAATATTCCAGCAGCTTTGTCGGTGCCATTCTGGTGTTTTATGCTCGCTGCGCCTCCCAATTCTTTTTATACTTTCTCTCCCCCCCCTGCTCTCATCTCTCATTCTGCCTTCTTCTAGTTACACATGCAAAGTCAGCTGGATTATCCTCGCCACCCTTTCTCTCTCTTTTTTTTTTTTTTTTTATTTAAACGAAAGCCTGCTTCGTTCTTTGTGACACGTCATTTGTTTCCGTTTTTGTTTGCGCGGAGCTGCTTGCCACCGGTGCACAAATGCTGATGCTCCACTTCTGGGCCGGCTACCTTAGAGCTGTAATTTGGAGAGCTTGTATTGTGCCACGTGTGCAGACTTAATTAACGTTTTCATTAAATCTCCATTTAAGTCCCGCGTAAGTTATCGTGATGAAGAGATCGCGCTGGAGCAGGTGGAAGTTCTTTAGTTGGGTCTGCAGGGCTTGTTCATGGCGGACGTCGGGATGAGTTCCAGCGAGTTTGCTGCAGGCGTTTCCCTTCTCGCTCTGATGCAAGAAGGGAAACAAGGATCCGAACAGCAATATACGCTGAAGATTTCACCAGTCCTATCCCGTGCTTTACCCCAAGACTGACAACCACAACTCTGATTCAAAATGCGAGTCACACTGCTTCCTGCTTCTGGAACACCTGGTATTCTGACAGATCAGAGCGCTCCTCTCGGCTGTTTTGGGGCCTGAGCTGAAGCCAAGGAATACTCATTTCTTTAGTTTATTTGTATTTATTTTACCAACAATGGAGGTCAGAGTTTGAACATTACTGCAGAACTGTTTCCTCGGGAGCTGATTGGTTGTCTTGCATCTGTCCCAAGCAGGACAGATGGCTGGGAATTATTTTTATTTACTTTATAACAGCACTCAGGGCGTGGAATAAGATATGCTGTCAAAGGCAAATTCACACCTATTTTTTGTTATTTTTTTTCTTGTCTAACATACATGATGAGTGGCACAAGTGCACATTTTACGACGGGGAAGCTCGAGCTCAAGCTTTAATGCTCTCGTGAGTTTTTTTTCCCCCCCTTGTAGTTCACTCTTTGACATCAAATCTATTTATTTGTAGTGTGGACGAATGAGTCGTGTTTGACATTTTCGCCCTCTTTAACCGTTTTCCTGCAGGCCACTTCTAAAGGTTCCTTCCGGTTGTTGTCAAACAAGCGTTATGCTCAAAAAAAGGTTTTGACCAAATGCCTCTGCTTCTCAACAGTCTCATTTGAAAATGTTATTTTTACGATTTGGCAACCGAGTTTAAAAAAAAAAAAAAAAAAAAAAAGCTCTGTTGTAGTAACCATTGTTGTAGTAATCAATTCGACTGAAGATAGATGCCTGGATGAGTTTCTCTAGATCTTTGGAATGTTCTTCAGGCGATAGAAGGCCGACTTTGTAACTGTCTTCATGTGACTTTGACGGATCAGGTCAGAGTCCATCACTACACCCACATTTTGAGCCTGATCAGTATTTTCCAGATGTAACTCTTCATTGTTTTCAGTTTAAGTCCAAAGATAAAAACTTCAGTTTTGTTTCTGTTCAGCAGGATAAGGTTACGGCACATCCACACACTGATTTACAATTGTTTGTTAATTCCTTGTATGGGTTGGGAGTCGTGTGGTGATATTGTGATGTAGATCTGTGTAGTCGTGGCGGGCATGTAGATACCAATTATGAAGGAGTCCCAGGATCGAACCCTGTGGTACCCCACAAGTGACTTTTGTCCGCTCGGATGAGAAATTCCCTATAGACACAAAAAGCTCAGCAAAACCCTATGCAAATACTCTCTGATACTTTTATTAGCTTCCTGCTATGATACAATTTTCTCTTTAAATTAAATCATTTGCAATGACTGTCAACTTTATATATTTATGACATTTTGGTGCTTCATTCTTAAGGAGCTCTTCAGTCACTGATACGACTGAGAAAAGGTGACTTCTCATTTCAGTACATCAATCAGTAGTTACAGCTCTCTTGGTAATTTGCGACGACTTATCTCTGGTTTGATTCAGTGTGTGTCGTTTGAAGGCGTTTCTCCACATTTATCTTTGATTTCACCAAGGTTGACTCGGTGGCGAAACAACATTAGGCGGCTGAGATTTATGGCTGTAAATTCGCCCTCGATCCTCTCTTCTCCACTCTCTGGACTCCGGCCGCCTGTCTGCGTCGTGACAGTTTCATTTAGGACCGGCCGTTAGCTTCTCCTGCTAACGGCCGGTTGGTTTGTTTTCTTCCGGTGAACGTCTCATGCTCAAACGGTCTTTGTCCGTTTCGTGGACACTGGTGTTTTTAAAAAGTCAAACGCGAAAATCAGATCGTCCCCCCTCCAGCTCACACCAGTCAGGAGTTGCTTATGACATTTTATCAGGCCTCACATGATGTCTGTAATTCTGGATAAGTCCCTGAAATGGCCTTTCACAAATGGAGGAGAGAGGGACTTTCATTGTGTTGTAATGACAGATTCTATCTGTGGTGTTGCTGCTGCCGCGCCTCGCTGTGATGGAGCTCTGACTTAAAAACTGTCATAAATATCTTATTATTGCCTGGGATTTAGCATGCTGATGGGGAAGCGGCGGCTTACATTCCCTCCTGTGTGTTGCACAGACCTGCACTAAACGGACACAATTGACCTTTGTTTGAAAGCTGCTGATATTTATGTTGGTTCCGAACGTAGCGCATGTTAAAAACGATCACTAGGAATAGCCACTGTCTTGAAATTTCTCGCTGTAAAATTGGCATCTACAGCTCGTAACGGCATCCCAGACGAGTTTGAGTTCTCGAAGCGTTTTTGTGTTCGTGTCAGCAGCTTGTAATTTGGAAGAGGTCATGGCTGACAGCAAGGACTTTTTCTTCTTCTTCTTCTGTGATCCTTTGAAGGATTTATTAAAAACGGGAAGCGAACCTCCTCAGAATTGAGACAAAAACATCTGAAGGCAAAGTCACTCTGCTGTGAAACAAACAACTTCAAATCAAAAACAAGTGAAAAAAAACAAAAAAAACATAAAAATGAATGAAAATTCATGTGAAGAGATTAAAGCGGCTAATATTATAAATTGGTTTTGCCCCAAAGAGGTTCCTTAGCCTTAACGTTTAAAAGCCAGCCGAAAGCAGCAAATTAACATTTTGAGACATATGCTGATTGACTTTGAATGCATCGCTGGATGCGAGGAAATGTTGATCGAGGCGATGGCTGCTGGAAAATAAAACGTCAGATCACTTTATTTTGATCAGAAAAAAGTCATGCCCTTTCATAGCTACCGTCTCAGATCAGATGTCAAACTAAATGTATATTTGATCTTTTGTAGGGTAGACTATGAAAAGTCCAGCTGAGATTTTCTTAAGACCAGGTAGGATTCATTAGAAACAATCCCAGGGTTGCCAGACCGGCCATTGTTTCCGGTCACAGATGAGTAGATCTGCAGGATTAAATCTTGACTGCTGTGCTTTTATCTACTGGAAAATATAAAGATACTATATTAACGTCAGAACCAACCCATTCATTATCTTTTCTTTGTTGTTTCCAAACTGATTCAATACATTTATTTCATTCATTCTTTGTATCCACCCTAAGCCGTTAAATGATAAAGTGAGCATATTTGATGAGTGCTAACCCTTTTTATTTTTTTCAAACTTTTCAAATAAACTTTCCTTTTTTGATACGTACAGATGGCATGCTGTGTGTTATCCAGGGAACATTTTCTTCTACGTGAAATCTTTCTAAGGTTTGAGTAGAATAGGGTTTGGCATCCTTGTGTGCGGGGGTGTGTGTGTGTGTGTAAAATCTAAGACATTTCTCCCAGCCAGAAGCTGGCAGGACGACTCTTCCTTCTGGCTTATAGGTTCTTCTTTAATATGTCTCTTTCTATTTCTGATCATACCTCTCTTTTTTTTCTCCCCTCCTTCCCTTTTTATTTTCACCTTGCTTTAGATTTGTTCAGACTTTAGCACCTTTCAACGATTGAAGGCAGAGAACTTCAATAACCTTTGGCATGTGATGTCTAAAAAAAAAAATAAAAAAAAAAAAATGGAAAAAAAAATCCATGCGGCAATTTCGGAGGTGCACTTTAGCGAGGCACTGCTCCTCTCTGGCGTAAAGGAAGTACTAAATCAGTGGGTTGTTTCTCTTTGAAAGCATGGGAAAGCATGTCTGAGTTTACTGTCATTTTCCCAATGTCTTGCGGTAATTACTGCAAAAACATTACCCGCAAGACAATCCGAGCAGTTCCTCGATTTCTGCTCGAGTGTCAAATTGCACACCCAGAGGCGCTGGTGCGCACCACAGTTTTTTTGGGGGGTGTGGCGGCGCAGGCGTCGTCTTTCACACACCACTTGGAGCCAACACCTGTGACCGCTCGACGGATAATCTTAAGAGGAACACCTGAACACTGTAACGCGGATCCCGTCGTGAAGATTTTACGTGTTAAACAACATAATCTGTAACACAAACACTGCTTTGGGAGCTGAATGATCGCTATATGATGGGATGATCCTTACGCCCCAGACTTTTCCTCGCGGCCTTCCCGGATCCGCTGCTCTTTTTTTTTTTTTTCTTCGTGGCATATACCCGTGAGCTTGTTTTTCAGCCTGTGAAAGAAATGTGCCAACATTAGACAACACTCATCACTTTCTCTGGGACCTAATCCCTGCCACGCTGAAAGCTGATTATATAATTACCCATTCTCCCCCAAAGATGGGGATGAGAGAGAAAGAGAGAGAGAGAGGCCTGTGCGTGTGTGCGTGCGTGTGTGTGGATGAGGACTATAGAGTCTGTGTGAGAGAATTAATGAGCGCGTCGGAAGGGATGACTTGGTTTTAACGCAAAACTTAAATATATGGAATCAGGCAAACAGGCAGCGAGGGGCCAAAGTTAATCGTGTTTTATGCCACTGGATATCTGAGATTGCAGGGAGAATGAGAGAAGGCAAAGAAAACAAAACTAGAGTTGCTGAACATAATTTAATCATGTACTATAATAAGCATCTGAGAGGAGTCACTTTTAAAACCGAGGATGGAACGACGTAACTCTGTCGGTGACGAATTTCCTTCAGTGGTCAGGAGGGAAAGCAGTGACTGAAATGGACTTTAAATTGAGCACTGAAATTTTAGAGGGTAATTTTCACATCAATTATTAACGTACTAGACATAGACTAACTATGATTTATGGTTTTTGAAATGCTTCCCACTATTGTGGCCTAAAGATTTGCAAATATTCATCAAACGAGGATCAACTAATATTTACTTACCGCATCTAGTGGTCTCACTTTTAATTGACTCCATTATTATTTAATTGTAGTTGTCAAAACTCTGTTTACCTAAACTGGTCATACATTACATATGTTGTAAGAGCCACAAAATCCTGTTGCTGTGGAGGAAAGCAAACATCCCTCAACACACAAAACCAAAGATCCCTTACAGAAGCTGGAATCACAGGATTGTTCCCACTTACTTTCTCTGTTGGGGGCAGCAATTGGTATGATGGTGGAGACAGCAGTAAGAGTTCATCCCACTATCGACGGGTTGCTGGTTCAATTCCTGCTCCTCTGTCGTTGTGTTCTTGGGCAAAACACCTCACCCGCCTTGTGGTGCCGGTGCATGGCAGCCTCACCTCTGTCGGACTACCTCAGGGCAGCTTTGGCTACTGTCCACTAGCTTACCACCATCTGTGTGTAAATGAATGATTGTAGTGTGAAGCACTTTGGGGTCATGTGGACTTGATAAAGCTCTTTGTACAGGACAAAGTTGGTAAATGTCTTCTTGACAGACCTCTTTTGGAGGTTTCCATCCCACTAGAAGGTCTGAAAAAAGACAACTACCCACAAACACTGAAAGGGCAGATGAGTTTTGACGATCAGGTGGAGAACCTTCCCATCAGACAATCCTTCCAAAGGCCCTTAACTTTTACAAGGACTAGGACATTGGTGGAACCCCAAGGGAAGGGTGTTGTCACCTGCTTCAAGGCCATGTTTGACGGACTTCCCCTACGAAGTACAGCAGCATTTCAGGACAATGTGAAGCAACCTGGAGTTTCTGGGATTACCTTGATGTCCTTTGACATGAACAGGACCCAAAGTCAAGGGCGATGGCTATAGTGGGGGACATGGTTGTGGAACTGTAGCATTGTATGCTGTGCTATAGAAGCATTATTGAACGCTACAAGGAAAATGCCGTACCCTGGCTTTCTGTGATACTTTGAAGATTGTGGCCTCCGTCCACCATCCTGGAATTTGCCAAAGTGCTTGTGTTTGAACAACAACTTTGTCTCTTTTGCTAAATTAAAACTACTCATCCTGGAAATTGGGGGTGTCACAGGCAGAGCTCTACAGATCGAAGATTCTGTCTACGTCCTTGTACCCAAGGCATTTGTTTTCAACCTATGGTAACTCCACTATGAGATGGCGTACATGATGGTAACCACCACTGGCCACAAATGAAAAAGTGAGTCCCCAAAAGATCCTCAGGTGAAGGAGGAAGAAAATTCTCCTGCAAAACAACAAGCATGTTCTCAACACCGTCTTACTGCCAGCAGACACAAGCCGTCATCGGACAAATTTGGAGGTGGAAATGATTGACGTCAATCAAAACATTGGACTGCAATAGAGCTATAAAACACATGTAAGGCATTGCAAAGTAGCTGGTTGACCTGAAAGGTCTTATAAGGCTGTTGGTTGAATTGTGAGACGTGTAAGTTTGACTGTGCTGTTTGTTTGTCTTGCTTCTTCTATTTAATGACGGTGTGGTGTTTGTTCCTGTCTGTCTTTCCACTTAAGGTTTATTTTACTTTCCATTTTGGTTTCAAATTGAAAACAGTGTCCTCAATTTAGACGGCCATGTTGAACTAATGAAAGAAACGGAGATATTCATAAATAACTAATCGGCAGGTCACATAAAAAAGGATCAGAATAATCCCACAATTTAGAAAAAAACCATAGCCACAATATGGATCTATTTTAACTTTAATTTCATTAACAGCAGTAGAACAAGGATCTTTCAGTCAAGCAAAGAAATGTCAGAATCGCACAAATTAGAAAAGACAGATAAAATGAAGGATTGATGTGCACCTAATCAAAGCAACTGGAAGTGGCCAAGGAAACAAACACGGTCCTTTGATGTACGACTGCCTTCCTTTCTGCCAGCGTTATTGAGATTAAGTAAAATGAGATTGCTTTCATGCCTTTGCAAATATCTCCATGTTGGGAATTAATTTTCTATTGGCACGAGATATGATAAATAATAAATTGGCAGAGAAGTTTCCCATCTGTGAAGATGGCTATGAAGGATGAATCTCTGAAGGGGAGAATCTTAGACCAGAAAGTCTTTGGAACACCAGCAGACAGTCGTTTTCAGAAAATTAAGTCATAAATGGTGGGGAAAATCTGTCATCACTTGTCAGTTAGCAGAATAAAAAGGCGTTTAATGAATCATTTTGAAGACAGTCGTATATTGTGGTTGGCATATCAAATATCAGTTAAATGTAGAAACAAAAAAAAATGTATTCAAAATTCCTTTGATATCGTAGATGGATTATAGGGGTCCTTGTAGATCTGCTGAAGATTTCTGGTTGTCAAAATGGATTGTGGGCATGAGAAACTAGGGTTGCTATGTTATTTTTTTCCCACTACGATTCTAATTGTATATGGTAACCTGAATGCCTCTCAGCACAATTCTGTTCTTATAATGTCTTGCAATTACGATTAACTTGTAGTAGCTAAAAAGGTCTTTTCTCGTGTGCACCATACTTTGCCTTGTTTTCACAAATCCATAAGTTACCATGGCAATTTATCCTGTGCAGCTAGCCTGGCTAACATCTAGGTTTAATTCTGGTGCTTTGTCTGTTCAGTCAGTGGTCATGCCAATCAGAAACAAATGTTTGTGAAAAAACTTCTCAGCATTAAATTAAGTACAATTATTATTTTTAAAGTGGTGGTATTATATATTTTCCAGGAACTTAGTGCCATTTTAAACACTGTTACTTTCAATTATATATACTGCTCAAAAAAATAAAGGGAACACTCAAATAACACATCCAATATTTGAATGAATGAAATATTCTCATTGAATACTTTGTTCTGTACAAAGTTGAATGTGCTGACAACAAAATCACACAAAAATCAATCAGTGTTGCTTCCTAAGTGGACAGTTTGATTTCACAGAAGTTTGATTTACTTTGAGTTATATTGTGTTGTTTAAGTGTTCCCTTTATTTTTTTGAGCAGTGTATATATATTTATTTTTTATTTCTTTCTTCTTTTTTTTTTTGATGTTGCAAAGATGTTTGGCGGCACCTTTGCAACACCAAGTTGTGAAAGTGATTTTTATTAGTGCTATTGAAAAGCTTTGTGTTTTCCTCCAGCTTCTAGTCATGTGCTACCTTATCTCGGAACTATGACGTCTAAACCCTAACAAAACATATTTACTTGTGTGGTTGCAAGGTGTAGAACAGGAACCAGGTACCAACAGGGGCTGCTGCAGTGGCAGATGCCACTTCCTTTTGGTAGGCCCTGATGTATCAACACACAAACACTGACTGTATTGCAGACCCCCTTGCGTGAGTGGGTCCATTCTTTGCCTCCTTCTCTAAGCTGGTGGTTTGGCTGCGTGCCACGAATAGGGGAAAGATGCTTTCAGTGTGTGTATGGGTAGGGGGTCTCCATCCCCCACACAACACGGCCTTATAAATTTACTCCACGGTGGTGGATTGTTTCTATTCCATGACGCGGCTCAGAATATTCTCAGAAAAACAAACTCACTGCGTTTCCCCTCCTCCTTCCCCCACTTTGTTCCTGCCATTTACTGTTTGTGTTTGATTCCTGTGAGCATCAAACAGCTGCCGGGCACCTGACAAGCCATGCCATCCGGGCTTGCGTCACCACAAAAACGTGAGGAACTACTACTCTTACTCCACGAAACAGACGCCACGCCCTTCAGCGTAAACAATCGGGGGCTTGACCAATAAGATCCACGATAGATCAGCCGATGATCAGATGACTTACAACGAGAACGTATTTAAAACTGAAAAGGGGCCGTTCAGCCGGCAGATTCAAGTAGTTGTGGAGCCGGAGTCCAGGAGGCGAGCATCCAAACAGAGGACGCGCCGGTTCTCTGTCCCTTTGTCACTGGATCAACATTCACTGCTTTACCTCAAGGAGCAACAACAACAAAAACACCCAAAACATTTACACCCTTTTAAGTGTTGCTCCTCTGTGATTGAGAAATGAACCTCAAAATATTTTTACTATGGACTTTTCTCCAGTGTGTGTCGTCCGCTTTAGGGGACAACAGTGTTCTTCAAGGTAAGCGCTCCAAGTCTATTCATTCATTTCTTTGTCTGGTTTTTAATGGCACTGCTTGAGTCTAACGTAGCTGACAGGAATCTTTAGTCATGTCTTTATAAATGTACAGTTCCCACCTTTAATGGGATGAATGCATAATAGAAAACCCTCCAGAATGAGCGATCCGGAGCAGAAAAGCGGGATGGATTTAATGAGCTGTGACTGCGACGTGTCCTTTTTTTAGACTCTTGAAGGGAGGTTCTCTCCACGCCACGTCTCTTCTCCCTCCTCTGTCTGTTTTAAGCATTTAGACATGTGTTCCGCTGAATCCGCGTTTTACTCCGGACCCACTCGGCTGAAGTCATTCTGGTCACTGTGCCCAATTAAAGGGTGTTTATGTTGAACAGTTGCAGCGCTGACCACCCCGCTTAGTGAGGCTTGTAATTAAAATCGACTCGACCAGTTAATTAAACGCTGAATTAAATTAGATCTCCTGCGTCTGGATGAGGGGAAAACAAGTTTTATTTGACGCGGTTCTGGTTGGTTAAAGGGCATATTTGCACCGGAGCAGCGGGGTTATTTCAGAAATGTGGCATTCAAGTCTGAATGCAGCTCGTAAAATACCGTAATTACGAGCTGCTGCAGCGGTGTGACAGGGAGTGAAGTGGCCGTGCAGGTTTGCGCTCCTTTGTGCAGCAGATGTCTGCTACATCAGCCGGTCGACTTCAAGTGCCAAAGTTTAGACCCTGAATAGTCATTTAGTTTAATCCTTTTGGAAGTCACATGATCCAAATCCGTCTTTTTTTTTTTTTTTTTTTCTAATACCAACTTTTTGACAATTTTTCTTTTTAAACGTTTTTTATCAATTCTTTGTACTTTTGGTTCAGTGATGTACAAGACAATTCACAACAAATGGCAGGCAGTGGCTTTTTACACATCCACAGTATATGTTACAAGTACTATTGTAATGGATTAAAATAAAATTTCATTTTGTGCTACCAAGGCAGTTACATCCAGTCATCGTGACTTCGTAGCAATTCAGCATGCATGTAGTGATTCTGGAATAGAATGACTCTTTAAAATTCACTTTAAACTGATTAGCACACAAATGGCACTCGCTGTTCTAGGAGCACTTTTGATATTTGTGGCTGTTGCTATCATTTAGTCATAATTTTGGATGGAGCATTCTAATTAAACTACCACCTGATCCTTTCCAATGTATTTAATTGCATTTCTTCTCTCCAGGTGAAGACAAGGTGTTTGAATCGACAGACGAGGAGGCTGTCCATGGCAGGATTAAGTACAACATGAGGAAAAGTTTAGACTTGGACCAAGAAGGGTGCTACCTGCAAACTGGCAAGGCGGCCTGTTTGGAAGAATGTGGCTTCAACTCTACAGCCAAGACCATCTTCATCATCCATGGCTGGACGGTAAACACCTGTATTATGTTAATCTAGTTTTAAAATCCACCTCAGAGATTAAAAGAAAATGAAATTCCCAATGAAATCTGCCTTGGTTCTAATTCTGTTCGTGTCCTCTCAGATGAGCGGCATATTTGAAACCTGGATGCAAAAGCTCGTCTCTGCAGTGATGCAGCGTGAAAACGAAGCCAATGTGGTGGTTGTTGACTGGATACCTTTGGCTCAGCAGCTCTACCCTAATGCAGTCAACCACACACTTGCTGTTGGGGTCGACATTGCCAAAATGCTCGACTGGCTACAGGTGTGTGCCATAACCTCCGAAAAGACTTGCTCTTGTGAATCACAGTTGTAATGAAAACTGCATAAACACCTGCAAATAATATACTCATGAACTTTTTGAGTGAGTCACAAGGTTTTACATAAGCTGGCAAAAGCATTGAAAGGATTAGTCATAGACTTACTTTGTTTTTTGTTTTTTTTGTTCTTTTTGCAGAAACTGGCAATGGAATTTCTAACACTAAGTTACATGCACATATTCCAGTGACTTCTCAAACGCCTCATTGCTGTATAGTTTTAAAGTTTCCATGTTCAGATTGTAACTGGTTCAGCAGCACTGCAGACTTGCCTCTTTGACTGTAAAACGGATGGTTAATCTACTTTGTGGCAGCTGTTAATAGAATTGCTCTTTTTTTTTTTTCTGTGTACACAGGAGGAACATAAACTCCCTCTGGAGAATGTTCATCTAATTGGATACAGTTTAGGTGCTCATGTTGCTGGATTTGCAGGAACATATGTAAAAGGGACTCTTGGTAGAATCACTGGTAAGATAAATTCATTTAAACCCTTTTAAATAAACTTGGCTTAGGAAATGCAAGATTCTGTTAGCTTACCACTCTGGGTTTCTTGTAGGTCTGGACCCAGCAGGACCCATGTTTGAGGGTGTGGAGGAGCAGAAACGCCTGTCGCCTGATGATGCCGATTTTGTGGATGTTCTGCACACGTACACTCGGGAGGCCTTAGGTGTGAGCATTGGGATCCAGCAGCCAATCGGCGACATTGACATCTATCCAAACGGTGGTGACGTGCAGCCTGGCTGTGCGCTCGGTGAGATGTTGGCAGCAGCAGGAAGTGAGTCCTTTAAAGACGGTCCATCATTACCTTTTTTTAATTTTAAGACCTAAACTAATGGGTGTTCTAATTTCCCAAATGTTGTGCCTAATTTCTGTTTTCTCCAGACTTTATGGAGGTGATGAAGTGTGAACATGAGCGAGCCGTGCACTTGTTTGTGGACTCCCTGATGAACAAGGACCACATGAGCTACGCCTACCAATGCACTGGGCCAGATCGATTCAAGAAGGGGGTCTGCCTCAGTTGCCGCAAAAACCGCTGCAACAACATTGGCTACAATGCCAGAAAAATGCGCAAGAGACGCAACAGTAAGATGTACCTAAAGACCCGAGCCAACACTCCTTTTGGAGGTAAGAAATTTACTATGGCTTTATCTTATACTCTGTATACGTGGTGTTGTAAGTGATAAGCAACTCTGCCATAAATTGCTACTGTCTACAAATTACTGACTAAACATTAACTGTTTTCTCTTGAAGGATACCACTATCAAATGAAGATGCATGTGTTCAACAGGAAACAATTTGATAATGCAGATCCAACATTTTATGTGAAGCTGTATGGTGGTCATAATGACACGGGAAACATCTTCGTTGTGTAAGTTCAAAATCTAGCGTGGAAAAACCAGTCTTGCTGGAATGTTTTGACATGCCCATGCATGAAGCTTCTTGCTTGAGCTATGTCAAAGCAGCCGCCTGCTTGGTTCTCTTGGAAACCTGCTAAAAGCCATACAATGTATATTTTAGTTGAATCTGGTTGCTTCTGTCTCTAAAAGTTGCATGTAACCGATTTTTGCTTGCCTGGTCTTTGCTGTTCCTCAGTCTTCAGATGCTTTAGCAGATTTCCTGACGATTTCCAATGTCTCTCTTGCAGTCATGCTGATCCTATTGGCCTGAACTTCACTAACACTTTCTTGGTGTTCACCGAAGAGGACATTGGTGATCTGCTGAAGATCCGTCTGAGCTGGGAGGGGGACTCTGAATCCTTGAGCTCTGTCTTCAAATACATCAAAAAGTCTTTCTGGAACTGGAACGCCAAGGCTGCCAAGCCTGTGCTGGAAATCCGACGGATTCGTGTGAAAGCTGGAGAATCTCAGAAAAAGTAAGCAGCATTGGAGATGGCAAGGTCTAACATAGTTGTCATACACTACAATGGCATTAATTGCCAAATTACCATCTCAGTGTGTAAAAGTTCTCTAGAGGCCTGGTGACGGTTTGCTTTGGTTCTATTAATGTCTAAACCATGCAAGCCTTGATTTGAAGTTGCACCTTTTCTATGGAGATCTGGCATGTTGAGAGGGCACTCAACATGCCAGATCTTAAGTTATTTTCTTTGCTGCAGGTTTACCTTCTGTGCGCAAGACCCTTCAAAAACGGAGATCTCTCCAGGAGAGTCAATAACCTTCGCTAAATGTCGTGACGGCTGGGAAGTTAAACCTAGAAAACGGTACCAAACTTGATTTTTACAGATTTTTGTCACACTTACATTTTTTTTTTTCCCCATGTCTAATTCTGAATCTCCTTAAAGGTTACCAATGTAAGAAGTTGAGACTTCAAATGACCAATGCACAGTCACCATGGGGAGTCCCAGTGTGGGTCAGAGAGGAGGAGCATCTTATCATTTCTGCACTTTTGTTGGATTTATTGGTGCACTGGGGAAGGAGGCTTCAGGTCTTGAAGGTTTCTTGGAATGAGGCATGTGGGGGTCTTGTCTACCAGAAAGCTGGGAATGGTGCATTGGGTCGTAGCCTTGGAGGTCTTGTCTGCGTTGAGACTGCTGGGCAAGTCGTGGAACGTTACTCTTGTGTGGATTAGTGAAGTAGAGCTTCGTGCCAGGAAATGCCAGCCATTGTAGTACATACTGTACATTTTAAAAAATATATATTTTATTTATTAAAAATAAAGCACTGCAAGACCAACATAACTTATCAGCACATCCCATAATGATGCACATGTTTAATTCTTCCAGATGCAGTATTTTTGTGTTTGTCTGTGACCAAGAACTGCTGAGAGATTACTGATACACTGTATTTTGACCCGTTAAATACAACATAGTGTTACAAAGTGTCATTTTTTGGGGTGTGTGTAAATAGTGTAAATATTTTTGCAAAATAAAGTCATTTGTAGAAACTTTTTCTTGTCATTTTTTTTCTCTTTTAACTGGAATCTGATATTCTGTCAGTTCTTGTACACAAACGCTAATGGTGACTGAGATTTACAATAGATTTTACATTAAATTTGGATGTTTTAGAAATGGCATTTGACCTGAGTAAGGGTTAAACTATTTTATCTGAATGTAGACTCCACAATATTTAGGGGGTATCAGATCATAAATGTATGGGCAAAGAGTTAAGTGGTGCTTGAACTGGCACTAAATGTTGAGTAAACTGGATTGATGAGATGGCAAGAGAAGTGAGAAACATAAACCAAGTTTTTGATTACCAGAATTGACTTATCCTGGCTCAAGTGTAAGCCCCTCTTTTGCACGGGGTTGTCTGGCAAGAGTTTTAATGGAGTTATCCACTGGACAAGGAAAACTTGGGCAAGGTGTAGTTTTAAAGATTTATTTCTGTTTAAAAATATTTTACCTTCTCCCACAGGAATGCAGTCAGAACTATATTGGCTCTACAGAAAGTATTCAGTGGGGGGATTGTAAACTTAAAAGTGGAAAAGTTTAAATGCCTTCGAAACAGGAAGGTTGAATGGAGAAAAGTGGGGTGATTTGTGACAAAAACTGTGAAAATCCGTTTTAATAAACAGTATTCCACTAGTGAACAATATGATTAGTGCTGTTTCCTCAAAGCAAAAATGCTTTTGGTTCAAATCCTGACTTTGGCTCTTTCTCCATAGAGTTTTCACATTTACTTGCATCTGACTTCTTCCATTTTAGGTTGTTACTCCAAACAGCCTCAGGTGTGAGTGTGTGCATAGTTGTGTGTCTCTGTAATGCCTCATAATGGACTGGAAACCTGTATAGGGTGTACCCCACCTCTCGCACAATGCTGCTGGAGATTAGCCACCAACACTCCTCGACCGAGCGCGAATACATGGGTGGATGGTCACCAATATGGACAACATTTAATATTAGTTCCTTAGTGGGACAGCTAAGGTCCAATGGTTTGGAGAAGAAGTTTGATTAAATGTTTACATTTTACTCATTGTTAGCATCTGGAGAGCTTAAAACCTGTATTAAAAGTCGTCATATGCTGAAAGGTGCTTCCAAAGATGTTACTCATTTGTGTCAGTTGATCTGTTTTGATTTTGCCTGAATAACTGATCAAACTGACTTTGCCTCAAGCTAAACTCTGTTTAAATTGGCAGAAGTTCATTCACCTCAACATAGGAATGTAGCAAGAGCTCATTAATAATTTGAACTCATTGACCAAAGAGTCTTAGTTTTGGCAGAGTTTTTCACTGATTCGGTAAACAGACTGTAGTTTATCAGTTGCAGTTCCGTCAGGGATCTGTCTCCCATGTCATGCCTACAATGTCTATTTGTCTTTGCACAGATTGACCTGTGCAAAGAACAGTACAACCTATGTGAATTTCCCCGGTGATCAACAAAGTATTTTGTGTTCAATTCAATATAAATATAAACTAAGACCTGTGCATTCAGTTCTGTTTTGACTGTAACTCAAAATATTGAATTTCAAAGAATATCTTTTGCTGCATGCAGTGGTTAAACTTTAACATCTATAATTTTCTCTTAAATTTAATTAGAATCAGCTGTGTCAGCTTTATTTGCCAGGAATTTGTTTTCAGTTTCGCTTTTCTTTTTTTTTTCTTCCTTACATAGAAAAAAACAAGATTTGTGAAATAGTTTGTCACTCTCATGCTCTGTATTGTTATGCACTGAAATCCCAAAGTATTAGTAACAGAGTGAGAATGTTTTCATGTGTACCACACATGATTGGGAAATTACATTTACACATTCATTTGTGCTTACTGCATGTTTCTGGTTGTGATTATACTCATGAATTTGCCTTATTTCCAGAAACTGGTGACTTATTCTACAGAGAAGGAGACACAACAGTCTCTGCAAAGTGTTTGTGTACTTTGGAGTAGGGAGGCTATGTTCCCCCCTCGCCATAGCATCAATTTGCTTTCGTTACTCACTTCTCTGTTATCATGTGGAGTAGCAGTATGATAGTTTGCTTAATGCCATCAGTGTCATGTAAAGATCACAGGATTTGTCGGTGTCTGACCCTTCAAGGGCGATTCCAGTTTCCAGGGATCAGACTTTGGAAAAACCACAGTTCTAAAAGGATTGTGTACTTTGACTAATAAAACTTTAATATGTATCAACCAGCTTTATTTTAGCCTATTCTTCTTTGCAAAACAGCAAAAGCATAAATACCGTCTGTGAATATCAGTTTTTAAGTCTTCTCAGACATTCCTTATTAGATCTAGGTCTGGATTTGACTGGGACATTTTAACACCTGTACATTTCTTGAAACAGTACTTAAGTTTTAACCTCCATCATAGTCTCAAGTGTTTGGTAAGGTTCTCTTATAGGTTCTCTTATAGGTTCTCTTTGAGTAGTTGTCTATATTTAGCTCTGTCCATCTTCTCTTTCTTCCACTGAAGAAAGAGCATGATCCCCACAGCATCATGCTGCCACAACCAGGATTTGCTGAGTGGATGGTTTTCAGATTGATATACAGTCCTACACCTAGTGCCTTCATGTCGACTAAAAGGTTTCATTTTGATTTAGTCTGTCCTTCTATTGCTTTTGCCTAGCTCTTTATAGCCTCGCTCTGATTTTTAAAAATAAATGACCATTAAAATGCATTGAAGTTTGCAGTCATAATGCAGCAAAATGTCTAAAAGTTTGAGGGGTGTAAATACTTTTGCAAGCTATTGTACATGTGAATTGTGCTTAAAACATGATGAAAGCTAAAATAACAGGCATTTCTGATAAAATCTATTTGCATTCATAACATATTTAGAAAAAAGAAATAATCCTACACCTTTGATTGCTGGCCATGATCCCTAAAGTAGATTTCTTTGGGATGATGACAATAGATTTTTGAAAAAAGTAATAATTTTCCACAGAAGTTGGTTAAAATAAAACAGGGTTGATATTTTCCTCCCTGAAGAGGGTGCTGCTGCTTGCACGCTTAAGATTTTTTTATTCAATATATAGAGAATAACAAACTTATTCTAAGAATTCATTCTTAGAATAAGAATAAATTCTTTGATCGGAGGTTCTTCTTTTACTTGTTGTACTTGTTCCTCAAAAGCAAATGCCAAAATTCTGGGGAACTCCAGATGCAAAACAGAAACTTTGTGTCAGGAAAAACGACACAGCAGGGTTTTACAACAAACTGAAGTTTCTCTTTCAATGCGATCGTTACTAGTTCTCAATAATCAGACACTGTTCTGCATTCATATACATATGACGTACAGTAGCATTCCGTCTTATATTCTGCTATCCAGCCAAGCCCAGGCACCGCTCTCCTACCATAAGGCTTCTGTTTTTAGATCTTGAAAAAACAAAACCTGCTGTAATGATCTTTGCCCAATATTCCAAGTGAGGATAATACACATGTTTTAGATTCTTTCTGGCAAAATGGAAAAAAGAAGTGAAACATTTCAACATCATTGTGCATCTCCCATATAAGTACTTGTCATGTTGATCCCTCTTATGATGTTGCAGCGATTTGTCATCATCCAATTTGGTTGAGTAACATTTGTACGGCATGAGATAAAAGATCATTGGATGACAGATCTTAGGAAATATTTTTTTTTTTTCTTTAAAATCCAGTGATGTCTCAACTATCCAGCCATTGTCTATACTTGTTTGTCCTTGCAGGGGGGCTGGTTTCTATTCCCAGCAGTCATTGAGCAAGATGCGGGGTACAACTTAGACAGTCCATCACAGGGCATCAACAATGCTTACACACACCTAAAGGTTTAGAGACCAATTTTATTGAACAGTGGAAGGAAGTTGTAGTGACCAGAGAAAATCCACACATAACTGGAGAGAACATCCATCCGTCCAGAAAGACAGCATGCCGGGAATTGAACCCAGGACCTTCTGGCTCCAAAGCAACAGAACCAACTGCTTCACTAGGTCCTTGAAGAGGACCTTTACAAGGTCCTCTCCTCTTTTTGCCTAAAAAAAAAACAAAAAACAAAGAAATGTTAACCTTTAAATAATTGCCATCTACGAAATTCTTCTTATAGAAGGCACACTTATTATTCCTATTAAATGAATGTGACACAAACTTTTAAAATTTTACTCAAGTCTAGAGGAGACCAGAGTATCCAGGGATCTAATCCAGAACGTCCTGTTTCCCTGGGGTTGAAATATGACACGACACAGCAGTCTATTTCCCTTTGTCACTCCTTAGAGAAAATATAATTTAAGTCTTGACCTTCAGGTTTGGAAAACAGCTTCAAGATAATAGTTGTTACAGGAGAAGCGTAAGTCTCTTTTTAAAAAGAGTTTTATTTTCATTTATTTATTCCTATAGTATACAGAGGATTGGCAAAACTACAAAGTATGTAAAGGCAAAACAAATAGCAGACATGACCTTCAGACATGTAGCATGTTTTGGAAATTGCATTCAGCCTATGTTTATAACAAACACAATGAGTTATCCACTTTTCCACTCGAAAACAGCTCCAACAGGTCAATGCAGTGAATCATACGCCTGACAGAAATTTTACATCAAGTTTCAATTCTTTAAACTCTTTAACATCATTTTACAGAGTAAAATCAACCAAGCAAGGTTTGAAATTAAATATTTTTTTCTAAGTCAATCATCATCCAATGTCCCTACAACACGTGAATACGCACGTGTTGTATGATTGCTTCAGAGCCATGTCCCTGGCAGATGAAAAGGACGTGGTGCACAAATCTCCACGTTGGTATGTTGGCATTCAGTTATTTAGGATCCTGCAATCAAATAATGAGGGAAGAGGTCACACTGCGTCATCCCAGAGGTAACATACCGATTTCATATTTAGAGAGGCAGACGGTTTGAATAGCACTCCATAGACTCTCTGTAGTGTGATGGATGCTGGCAGCCACAGCATTTAATGTGTTAAGTGTGAGGTCTGCTGAGGCCTTCTGGCAAGACTTGAAAGCATCCAGGTCACATGAGCTGTCTTTGTTTCCAAGTAGGATATCTTTTGAAATTCTCTGGACGAGAAGGGAAGAAACTGACATGAGATTCAAGTTTATGCTTAGCATGTGACGTGATGATTAAGCAGGTTTGCTACTATTGCTTCAAACTCCACAATATATCATGATCTGCTTTTACTGTGGAGAACAGAGGAGGTCAAGAAATTGAATACCAAATATTAATAAGAACTACAGAAAACACAAACAGCGAGAAAGGAAAGTGGATCAAAATTAATGGCATGTTTACAGGAGGTTTTAATTATACAGCTTTACTTTTATGGAGGGTTGTTGTCTGTTGCTGATTTTCCAAATGACACAACTTTCGTATTTACGTGCGTCAATGCTTGACACCACTGTTATGGTGTCACATTTGTGCCATTTTTGCTGACATCAGTCAGCTGCAGGAGGGCAGCCAGAACAATACGTACGAATGCCCAGCTGTTGTTTGGACCATAAATTATTGTCTTGTTGAGTCATATGGAAGAACAAGAACAAAATTCATATTTGAGGTTCAGAAGATGGCCTTTGTGCAGAGGAGGAGAATAATGTTGTCAAATATAAACATTTGACAATCCAATAAATTGTCTAAAATGCAGGAAAAAATTTAAGTCAAAACTGAATCAATTTTTTAATTTTAAGCTATTTAGTCATCATAATTGTTGAGTGATATGTTTTTCTGACCCAGACTTGATCAGTAAAATAATTAAATAAAAGTTAACAGTTGTTCCTGACAAAACCTCACATAGTTGAACAACAACAGGTATCAGGAGTTGAGCCAGTTGTTTAAAAATAACCAGATTACAAGCTCAAGCTCAAACCACTCAATCTACATTACAGTTGTAATGACTGGAGAATATGAGTTTAATGTTGGATAACTATGCCCTGCGACAGACTGGCGACCTGACTGGGGTGACCCCGCCTTTCGCCCGAACGTTTGCTGGAGAGAGGCACCAGGACCCTTCTCAACCCCACTAGGGACAGGGGTTTTAGAAAATGGATGGATGGATGTTGGCTAACTAACAATAGTTATGGAAAGAAAATTCAATGCATCTGCAGTATTTTTTGGCTCAGGTTTCTGTCATTCCAGCCTTGTTTTTTAATGTTAATCAACCACATGAAGTGTGAATATAAATGAGTTTGAGCTAAATGAAAATGACTTGTAAAAACATTTCACTATAAATAAATAGGGAAAAAAAAGTTGTGGTCTAAAATTAAGACATAAATCATCTTTATAAGAAGTTATTGATTTTAAAGTAACAAATGTTATGAACTAAACTTGAGGTACTGTTTTAACTCGAGCTAATTCAAAAATATTTAAATAATTGCGTGACATTGGTTGCTACAAGATGACATTGTTGTCTAAAGACCCTTTTATAAATCTTGATATGGCTTCCATTCATTCATCCATCAGTCATCTGGTTCTGTTTGCCTTTGCAGGATGAAGGGCTGGGTGAAAGCTTGTCAATATGAATTGGGACAGAGGGTATGTACACAGCACAACAGAGTGACACACTGGGCAACCAACCATGCACACACTTAAACACACTTACTCCTACGGACCTTGATAAACCAATACCCATCAGCGGTCTGTTGGAAGAAGCAGGAGTATCCAGAGATAACCAATGAACACACAGGGGAAAATGCCAACTCTACGCGGAAAGATCCTGTGACTCCAATGCAGGACGTTTAGGTGCAAGGTAATAACTAATAACTGTGTAGCCCAAGTGATGTGGCATCCTTCCATAAAAATGGTTTACACTTTTAAAAATAGATTTTATTATGTCCAAAAAGAAGTACTGGTGCTGTTCACTGTACTTGTGTCAGATCCTCAACCTCATGACTTACCTTTACTGTTGTAAAGGGTCCTCAGTGACCCTTCTCTAACTAAAGAGTTACAGCATCCAACCATAATCATAAGTGCATCACAAAATGACAGAGAAAGCAAAAGCAGAGAGAATTGGCAGCTGTAATAGAAACAATAGGCTCAACTTCTCTAACGACACCTTCTGTGAAGAAATCCCCCTAACGTCCCAGAAAAACATTATTTCTGCATTTGGATATTATCTTCTGAGAAAGCTGGTAATAAGATCTTGACAACATGACCTCTGAAAAAGTTCATTCACATGAAGGATTCAAGAAACTGCAAGAACATTCAGAAACACTTCTTTTCACTAAAGGATGTAATTTACAGATTTCAGAAACATCCCTGTGCCGGGGAAATCCAGGATCTGATGTTCACATGCAAAGCTCTGCATTAGCTTACTTGTAATACATGTTTGCACAGTCAGTGTACTACTTTGTGAGTTTTTTTTTCACTTGCTTTGATGACTTGCTTGAAACATCATTATAGCATGGTTTAGAAAGCTAATGCGATGTTTTTGTTAAATGTTTGTGAATGGTAGTTCTGGGAATTAGTGGGTGTTATTTTCTAATACCTGCTTCATGTTTACATTTTTAGTTTCCTGTTTGATCTTGTTTAAGATTTCAGTTCTGCACATGTTGACATGTGGGAGCCAGAAGTGACCATATTTGGAAAAGGGGATGAAAGTGGAAAGTGGGACGTAAAAGTTTAAAAATCAGTTCCAAAAGTAATTACCAGCAGTAAAGAGACAGAGAAATAAAACTAACACTGATTAAACCACTGAGCATGCCACCCCTGCTCTGTACACAGCAAGAACAGTCAGAAAAAATATTACAAAGTACAAAATCTGTTCTTCCCTGATCACACATTGCCTCTGGAGTCTGAAATAGTGTTTATGGATTACACTATTGTAAGATTGCATTAAAAACCCAAAATCCACTGCTTGTGGTTTTTCTTCCTTAAATCCCTCCTTCTTCTTAAAATGAGAATTTTCTTTGGCAGTGCGCCATACATGTATAGCATTGGGACTGCAGCATGAAAAATATACTCCTTCCTTCAGTTGACTAACCTAGCAAACGCCTTCCTGCAAAATTCAACCAAGACAAACTCTTGCTTCTTGCCCAGTCTGGGCTTTCTCTCGTTGACTTGGATTTCTGACTGGCACAATCAGTGAGCAGAAGGAGCAGTAGTGAATGATGACATCAATTTTCTGAGCTTTGTCAGAATTGTAGCCTCCCTGTAGTTTTAGCAATGGCAGCAGAGGAAGTGAATAAAGTCAACTGATGTACATGCCATCAAAATCTTGTAAGAAACGCAGTGTGTTCTTTGTGCACCCGAGAAAACCTTTTAAAGAGCCTGCAGAGAACGTCGGCATTCTGACTGATTTTTAATGCTACGGTATGAAAGACATCTTAGACTTAAAGGGTTTGGAAAAATAGGTAGAATTAGCCTTATATTTAGCTGATACGGCCACAAAAGTGGACACAGTCCAATGAAGAGGCCATTTTTATTTTTATTTTTACCACATCTTTTTACCAGTAGCAAATTTGGTCACTCACTAACCAGAAGAGTGATTATACAACTACATAATATAATAATAGAGTTGAGGTGAACAGAAATATTAAAAGTGTTGGCAATTCCATTGGAAAGCTCATTGATATACATTCATTGGTATTATGCTTCTACCAACTTTCCAAAAAGCAAGACTTGCTTTTGGTTGACTTCATAACAATCCATACAAACCTAAGCAAAGATTTTAAATAACTATTTATAGTTTAGTTAACTATTTATAGTTTCGTTTCACTAATCTTTGTGAATTTCTGTGAAATGGTCATTTAAAGAAAGAAACTCGGTCCTTCAGATTAACAGGTTATGAAAGGGATTTATGTAGGAACTGAGAAAACAAGTAGTTGAAAATGAGACCTGAGAGATGTAACATCCTTTAGCTAATGCAGAATAGTAATTCTGTATTAGTAATAAATACTAATAATTTTATTACTAATACAAATATTGTAACAAAATTACAATATTGGATTAAAAAAATGTTAATTTAATCTTTTGCCCAATTCAGGCAAGCTATTAACCAAATAGCTAAAGTTGGTAGTAATAAGCATTTCCCATCAAGTTTACTCAAATAAAGGTGATGTTTTACAGCCAGTTTTGAATCCTAATGATGTCATTAGGGTGTAAATACCGAACACTGAAACCTCTCAGCTTGACGCACATTTATAATTGATTTTCCAGAGTTGAATCTTTAAGTGTAACTGTTTCCTCCTTTCTCAAGTTTCTCGGTGGCGATCAATAACAAAACTTGGTCTCAGTGTCAAATGTAGTGAAAACTCTATTATACAACCATCAGTGTTTGTAAACACATGTATGAATTGTGTTTTACAAATCCAATGATTTTCCATGTGCTTGTATTTTTTTCCCCACAATCTCAAAATATTTCTGTGCTAGTTTAACTAATGCTTATGAAATATTTGGGGGTTTTTTGCATGGAGTTTGCTAGTTTTTCCATGTAGGCGGTTCTAGGACTTCCTCCCACAGTCCACAAACATAACTTACATGTTAACTGGTCTTTCTCAATTGCCTTTACGGTGTGTGTGCTTGGTTGTTTGCCCACCTGTGAGGGTGCCCACCTGTTCATGATGCACTGTGGACCAGTGATTGCTGTAAATACAAATACAAGACTGAAGATTGCTGGGGTGGTACTGATAGTGAATCCGGCTGAGACAGAACAAATCCCAGTGGGCTTACCATATGACAAGGATGTGGGTGTTTGAAATTTATCTGAACTAAAATAATACTAAAATACTATTTCTAGAAAGATGACTTACACTGACACATGATGAGCAAAAAACTAAGAAGTTCAATAAGAAAGAATGATATAAATATGGGACAATCTTAGTCTCTATAATCATAAGAAAAAAACAAAATTACCCAAGCGCAAACAAGACAGAACCTAAACGACGAAGGCTCACAGATTATGACAAGATCTTAGAGCTTTTCAGCTACACAATAAATAAATAAGATTTATGTATTCTGCAGTATCAATGATTTTAATTGTGAAGTTAAAGCACAAAGTATAACAACATTAAAAAAGATTGGATTTGCCAAAAAAGCACACACACACACACACAAAACAGTGGTGGCTTGTGATGTTTAGGTGGAAACGGACAAAAAAGCATTACACGGTAATAGTCAAGAAGCCAAGAATTAGATATCTTGAAAACAAAAACTAGCTTCTTAATTTATAAAATCCTTAGAAAGATCTTTATAAGAGAACTTCATTCTTGTTTAAAAAAAAAAAAAAGAAAAACTCTGAAAATCAACCCCACACGTTGAGCCTAAACGCTGGGAATTTCTTCTCATCGCGACCTTATAATATGTCTGGAGCTTTGTAGTGAGATTTTTGCTTATGAACAAGCCAAAAGGAGTGCAAAGAATACAAAGACATGCCTAGAAAAATAATCTGCTTAGAAAGGATTTTAAAAATTCTTACATATTACTTTACGTTGTTCCTCATTGTGAGGTCTGAGACATAATACTTTACACTGCTTTAAATCAAAGAATTTGACATAATGTTAGCATGCAAATGTTAAGAACTTAAAAGGAGCATTTTAATGTATTTTTTGATTGTAGAGGAAGTATTATTATATTCATGCCAAATTAGCATTTTTCCTGGATTCCTACAGAGACCTTTGCTCTATATTGGCATTAAAGCACCCAGATGAACCTGAATGAAACTGCAAGTGCTAAATGAGACTGTCGTAAAGGGATTACAATGTATATCAGAAGAAGATAAAACATGTATTTGTTCCACATGTCTCTATAAATGCTCTATTTGTCTCTGTAATACCCTGAATGTCTCTCTGTGTTCTGCAAAGGAACACCAGGCTTCATATCAGTCACATATAAATCATATCAGTTTTAGGCCAGATCAGTGACCCTGAACGATGGCATCCTGTCCTCAATACTGACTGATAACAAATTGTTTCTCACTGCATACCCTTGGACATATTCAGCTATCCGGCTGCTGCAATCTTAATCACTGCAGCACCTCTTTTATTTTCTACCCTGAATTAAAAACTCTAAAATCGACCAAACTGCTTCTTTTATCTTCTCATGACTGCTTCGATGTGACAGATGATAAGCATGCCATTGTTTCTACAACAATTCAGGCAGAGCGAAGATGCATCACAGAACATGTGCTGATGCCTCTTTAGATCAGTTCCTGTCTCTTAGCAATGCAACCTCTATGCCCTGGTGTTAATAGTAGCCTGTGTCCTACACAGTCCTTTGGAAGGGAACAATGTACTGAATGTATACGACCCAAGTGCAGGTAGGCAGATTGGACACTGAATTTAAGCAAAAACAATAAAATAATAATAATAATAATAATAATAATAATAATAATAATAATAATAATAATAATAAACCTTATCAGAATGAGACAAAAACAAATGAGTGAAACAACAGAATCAAGAAAAAACCAGCAAAGAGCCGTGAAGGGTGAGAACAGACTGATCCAAGGTGGACCGAAAAACTTGACTGATGAAGAACAGGAAAAGACTGAAAATGATCAAAATCCAACACTGGACTCTACCCCCAAAAAACCTGCCTGGTGGTAATTAAACTTAAAAATAATCTAGCTCAAATGAGATGCAAAGTTCAGGTGGTCAGTCAGGAGGCTGGCCCAACAAAGTAGAGTTTGGGCAGGCCTTCGGGAAGCCAGCCTGTCAAAACACAAAGTTCTGGAAGGAGGTTGTCCTTGAGCCACTTTGTTGGTACAGAGTCTTCAGGACAAGGAAGGACCAGCCTGAGACATGAACAGGAACTTGAGGTGAACCCTACTGGGCCCCCAGCCTGAAGGCAAAAACAAGAGGCTGAGAAGGTGAAACCTCATGGACCCCTTTGTCTGGAGCAGGAATGTGAGGAAGACGACCCTTTTGGGTAACCCTCGATTTAGCTAGGAACCTGAAGATGTGGACTTTCATGAACTCCTTCATTGGAGATAAAAAACTTGAGGTGGAGCACCTTTCTTGTTGGAGACCAGACATTAGGAGGCAACCCTAAAGCCCTGGGTTTCCTTGTTGGACACAAGAGATTGAAGTAAATCTTCCTGAATCCCTTTTATGTTTCTACCTGGTTCCCCTCTTCAAACTCCGTAACTGGAACTAATGGAGGTTGTTCTCCAAACTTTCACCAGGAACCGGAGCAGCTATCTCCATCTACAGCTGCATCGGAAACCGGGTGAGGTCTTCTGTTAACAGAAATCAGTTCTTTAAATTAAAATAGTTTTCAATTCACGTTTATGACAATGTTCATTAAATTAAAACTTAGTTTTCACAATTAAATATCTTATTTACATACAAAACACAAATTATGATATGTTAACGAGTTTAAACTTCAGTTGATATTAAATGTGACAAAGTAAACCTTTAGCTTGGATTATGTGCGATGTATTTGCTGCAAATGCCTGAACAGCTGGCTTCTCACATGAGTGTAGTGCGTATTTTATCTGCTTAACAAACTAATCAGCTTCATGAGGAAAGTTTTGAGTTAAATGTGCATAAAGGTTTTTATTCAACATGGACTTGCTTATATTTAAATAACTCACACTTCACCACAGGAGAAGTTTTATTGAACCATTCCTGCTCCAAATCCTGCTGTTGTATATAATGTATTGACTTTGATGCCACATTATTTGATTCACATAATCTGCAGGTTGATTTTTTTACAACAGATCAAACGCAGATGTGTGTTCATGGTCCGGTTCCCAGAAGCTGCAGATGGATCCCGTCGCAAAGGGGACTTCACTTTTCATCAGAGCAACCCTCCTGTAGACTGAGGATTTATTGTTAAGCTTTTAATACCACGTCTAAAACTCTTTCATATTTGGGGAAGACAGCAAAGAGCAATGAGTTCATCCAGTCACTTTATGAGGTGATAGTTTCAAAAAGCACAGCAATATACACTGATATATAGTTTTCATTAAAAACAATTTCTTAGAAGTCTGAAGAAACAGAAAAGATTTAAACCTTTTTTGCTTTTAGAAGAATAAATTGAAAAACATTATTACTCTATAAAAACTAAACAGATTTTTTTTTTTTTACTGTTTTGTTTCAACCTGCAGAACCTGCACAACAAAGCATTAAAAAAGTTTTACAACAAACAACTGAATCTCCAAAAGTAAATACACCATTCAAGCACAGAGAAAAGGCATGTCAATATTTTGGTCTAAGTAAGCTTTATTTTCCAGTTACAATAAACATGAACATTTTTTTGAGTTTGCACATTCTCAAGAGGTCACTTATCTTCAGAAAAAGTATATTGTCCAAATGGACAAAGTGTTTGATGTTGATGATGGCAAAGGCAGGAGTTCATCTTGTAACTGGTCCAAATCTCTGTTCTGTCCATTTCAGTCTGTCCTTGGGGAAGAAACTCCACCCAAGCTGCAATCTTATCTATTTTCAGTAACATGGTGAAACTAGTCAGTAGATGCTTGTGGGAAATAAATTGGAAATTAAACACAATAATAAGAAATTAAACACATAGGAAAAAAAATGGTTTCTGGGGACAAAAATGCCAACAAAGGTCCTTGAACACACAAATTGTAGCATATTTACTGGACCTGCTGTTCAGCTTTTTGAAAGGCAGCAACAAGAAGGAAACTTGTGATTAGACGGAACTGATCATTTTTGCAAATGTGTCTTTGGCCAGTGACATTGTTCTAGTAGGTCCTTATATCTTTATAAGAAACTCAACGTTTCAAAACGTCCAGTGTGGTTGTTATGCTGTTGCAGTGCTCGTCAATGGTTCAAGATTTAGCTAAAGGCTGCAAGACATCAGTCCTGTTGGATACTGGAGTGAAGTTCACACTCAAGGTTTCTGTCACGGTTCCTTTTTGTTGCAGTGTCAACCTGCAACATCTCTCTCTGGTATTTGCAGTTTGCATAAAGTAGCTGCTAATCTTTCACCTCAATGCAAACAAATTCCTCCCTTTTAGTTCAACCCTACTTACCAATGAATCATCAGTTTAACCTGAGGCAAACGTAACTGGAAGAACACCCTAACTGGTTGGGGAATTTGGCACATGAAGCATGGGAACTAAGTTTGATGGTGACTGTTGCTCCAGCTGCGAACACATATAAAATACATGTGTTGCTGCAAACCTGCCTCATGCCACACTGCAAGTCCCCACGTTTGGCACACGTTTGACGCTATTTACGATGAACGAATGCCACATCAGAAGCACAGAATAAACTGTAATCTACACTGAAGTCAAAAGGAAACATCTATGCAAAATAAAATAAAAATAAAAAACAACCTGAAAATGTATTATTCACTGAGAATGCAGTTAATTGGGATAGCGTGAAATCATTTTTAGGACATTGTGTGCTGGGGAGGCAGGAAACAAGACTAAAGAAAAACTAACACTATTAAAACAAAATAGAAACACATTGAGAAAAGAACTGAGTGCTACCTCCTCTGTTTTGTTTACTCTGCTTTAATAAGGAAAATATTTTGATGCTCAAAATTTTCCACAGCTCTTAGCATTCATTTGATTTAAATTTAAAACTTGCAACAATTCTGGGTTTTAGGAAGTTCAATTTGGTCATTAGAGACTCAAACCGGACTTTTGTCTGATAAATACTTTAGAGAGCAACACGTAGCAAAACTGTATAAAAACATCAGAATGATATTTCATTTTGCCATGTTATTTAAACTGTTTTCCAACCCTGAACCTCAAGGTACACTGCCCTCCATTTTTTATGTGTTTCCCTGCCTCAGTACCTGTGAATTAAATTGTTGGCCATCGGTTTTAGATGGGAAGTGGCCTTGAGGACCACTTTCCTGGTCCTTAAGGCCCAGGGAAGTCCTGAGTCCTGAGTGGTTCAGGTTGGGAAACACTGAAAAGTATACTTGGCATTGGGATCAAAATGAATTTTTGTTTTTCATTCAACCATCACTGTTTGTGCATCACTGGCTGTGATTGTGACGCTTCTTTCACCAACTTTCATGGTTGCAGTGTTTTGGAGCCTATCCCAGTAGTCCTTGGGTGAGAGGAAGGGAGCTTGGTATTGGTGTTGGGGGGGGGGGGGGGGGGGCCGGGCGCCCCCCCGGGGGGGGGGGGGGTGGCGGCGGGGCGGGGGGGGCGGGCGGGGGGCGGGGGTGGGTGGGGGGGGCGGGTGGGGGGGGTGGGTGTGGTGGGGGGTGGGGGGGGCGTGGGGGGGGGGTGGGGGGCGTGCGTGGTCGGGGGGGGG
>CAEGAD010008065.1:0-36506 GCA_903067055.1 Poeciliopsis paucimaculata
AGAACATGCAAACTCCGTGCAGAAAGACCCCGGGCCGGGAATCAAACCCAGGACCTTCTTGCTGCAAGGCAACAGTGCTACCAACTGCACCGCTGTGCAGCCCGCAAGTAATATCAGTGGATGTAAATAAGTAACATAGGTAATGGGGTTTATACCCACATAATACATTGTAAAATAAAGAAATGCATCTTATTTAACCTCCATAACATGGCAACAAACCACATATCTGTACCTCATATGATCCTTTATTTTATTCTTTTGGGGAGTGATTTAAAGTACCACCAGACATATTTTTGTCCAAATAAAAGAGGTATTGAGGTTCAAGTGACCTTATACTTGGAAGAGTAGCCGTTCTTTTTATGACGGAGAGTTGCATGCTACACCTTGTCTCCTACTTGTAAGTTATAGATCACTGTTCTTCATGTTTAAATTTTGGGTAACTCTTACTAAAAATATTTTCATGTCTGTGAGTATGCAAAGCATTGTAGCTCATTTCAAGACAATTTTCTTTATATAGTTTATGTCATAAAACTGTTCTTTTTTGTTGCCTCAGGGCAACATTGCTCAGTTGGGGCCCTTATGTTCAGACAATATTATTGTAATGCGTTGATATGCAGTTGCTTACAAAATAATTATAAAGCCAATTTTTTTAACTTTATTAATGACTAACAGCAACAGGAGGTGGTCGCAAGATCATTTCATGGACAAAAGGTGCATGATACATAAGTTGGGGTCATTCCCGATGAAAACATGAGGATCCATTGTACCATTATTTCATTGTTTGTTTATCCTCAAAACTAACTTCAGTCCCAATAGGTGATAAGCTGGTCATCAGTGAATAAATAGCCCTCTTCCTAGGCAGGCAAAGACTGAAGCAATACCTGCCAAAACCAAAAATATGGGGCTGCAGGGTACTTCATATGGCTGGTGCAGACAGTGTTCCGTACAACTTGAAAACCTACATAGGGCAAGTCGTGCAACCACCAAATCTACCAGATATGGGAGCTGGTGGAAATGTTGTCCTTTGCTTGACTCAAATTCTACCAAAAAATAAAAAATAAAATTGAAATCAGAACTACAAACTCTTAAAAAGAACCTGCAGCCCTAACTATAGTAACTGGTGTGAATCTGGTTGCTATAGCCCATAGATAATCTGATAAACAGATGGTGATTCACAGGTATGTCAATAATCAAATACCAAAAATGTGATATACACTTTTTCACATCAACAAGCAATTCCTTCCTGATGTTTTACATATAATAAGGAAAAAACTGATGGCTCCATCCTTAGTGATTCTAATTCTGCCATAAATACACACGTACAAACACACAAATGATCATTTTAGTAATTTGCTTAAATGTAACATTCATTAACGTTGGTTGTTTATTTTATATTTGGTGAGTTGGAACCAGGTCTGATTTAGTTTTGTCAAAAAAAAAAAATATTTTTATGAATCTAGTTTTTGTTTGATTTGTATTTCACTTTTCATAATCACTGTAGAGAACATTGGTGTTCGAGACCCCTGGTAGCACAATGTTGCCCTTAGGCAACAAACCCAAATCTTTTTCCAGGAGGTGTCCGATTTTATGATTAATATATAATTAAGGACCACCAAGCTCCAAAGAATGCAGGAAAATATTTTTCCCCAAAAAAATTAAAAGTCATGCCAGACTTATACCAGAGGGTTAAACATAAATATTTCAATGAAGGCTATTCAGTTTCAATAACTGAATAGCCTTATTTTTTTTTCTTAATTCACACCTGTTAAATGCATATTTTTCATGTTGAATTAAATATCTTGACAAGATAAACTATAAGGATGTTGGATGTTGAATGTTAATCTGTTTATTTAGACTTCAAGATTGTTGCAACAATTCTTTGTTTCAGGGAGGCTAAGAGGGATACATCTGATATGAGGAAGTTGAATTTGTTTCATTCATGCATACTCATTGTCTTGAGAGATGATATTCAACTTGGACTTCCCCTTCAAAAACTAGAGACTTAACAACACTGCGGGGACCTGTTTGTATCTGGCTATCTGAGACTTTAAGCTTCATATGCAGTTGAGAAAAATTACTTGAGTATTTTAAGTGGTAGTTTTTCTTTCAACTATGATAATGGCACACTAAATACATTTTTCAATGTTGAGTACCAGTGTCTATAAAAATCAAACGGTGTGGTTTAATTCACTATGAGAAAGAAAAGCAGCCAAACAGGGGTTTCTTTTTGTTGGAGCATCTCCAGGGCTTCATGGTTGGGATGCTGATGAGACCGGATAAACAAAGATATAGAAATGGAAAAATATGAGATGCACGCTCCCTCAGGAAACGATTGAAGAGTTTGAACTGCTGGAAGTATTTGTCTCTAACAGCCCTGCTTTTAGACATTTACTCATACCACTTCCAGTGATGCGTTTTTGATTCCCATTGACTCTGAATTGCAGTTCATTCAGTCTGCAATTCCCTTCCTCCTTTATTTCTTTCCATTTCTCTCTCTCTTTCTCTCTTTTTATTGCATCTCATCAGCCATGGGGAAACAGCACAGCTGCTGCTGTGATGCCACTCACGGCCAATGTGCCCTGACAGATTCCAATTAAGTTGGAAAATGTAACTTATGAATATTAGAAAGTACTCTGACACAAACATCATCCCTTGCTTTTGTTGCATTATGCAGTTTGTAGTCGAGGTTCTTTGTTGGTCCATGATTTCGATGAAGTTTATTTCTTCACTACCCCTTTCACTTTATCTGGGGCTTCCTCTCTCCCTTAGGGTGTTTGTTAACTGTTGTAAATATCCCTGCTATAAACACATAAGCTCTCATTTATGGCTCAAGATGTAGTTTTGTCAGTCAGTGCATCTCTAACCTCCACCTCTCATTCAAATAAGCAAGGATGCCTAAGGGAGACAAATACAAATACGTGGAGTGGTGGTTTAACAGAGGAGAATTGGGGGAAAAACTAAATTGTATAATATTCCATTTCTGTCTGAGGTAGATTGATAGAATTCCTAAGTGAATAGCTAGGAATAACGAGGAAATATCTACTGTATCAGATGTTTTTCACATTTCATTATGTCTGTATTTGTGTCTGTCAGTTTGTTTATGACTGAAATGCAAACCTGAATATTGCCAACATTGTGGCACATGGCTCAGTAGGCGGTTTCATTCTGACAGATTTCCGTTGTCCCTCTGCTGAATGAGAGCATTCCTTTATGCTGCCAGTACCAGGGAGCAAGTGTGTGCTTCACTGTTAGAGCCATGACGCTCAGAGGCATGGGTCTACTGATTGGCCCGTAGACCATGTGTGACCTCATCTCAACCTGGCAGCTCGTGTTACTTTGGATGGTGAAATAGATTGCAGTTTTAATGTCTACGCTTCTATAGACAGTTTGTTTCTTTATTTAATGCAAAGAAAGTTTTTCTTAAAAACAACTTCTTAACAGTTTCCTTGACATCAACAGAAGTTAAAAAGTATAAATGTATTGTGCAACATGTCATGAAAGTCTATTTAAATATATAGCATGATAAATGTTGCTATAAAACCTATAGCAATATTTATTGTGAATATAGTCTGTTGGGAAATTTTTGTTGACAGTTCTCAAGTTTTATTAATAAAAGCAATCCCCTCATGTTAATATACATATAAAAAAACAGCGATTTTGGCTGTCAATTATTTTGCCCATTTCCCTTATACTTTTGCAGTTTTAATAGTTTTGATTTTAAGATTTTTAGGAATGCAACTGAGCAGACTACCATGTCAATCAAATGTGCCATAATATTTGTGCTGCAAAAACAAATGATTGTAATCTTGACATTTACTACAATAAAAGAAAAGAAGATCTTTGGCATTTCTCTTTCTGATAATAGCACTGTGGATAAGACCACAGATATTTTTGGCTAACTCTAAAAGGGACCAGAATCAAAATTAATAAAAATGATGAGAGCTGTGTAGTTCTCCCTTATCCATGCCACCTATTCCAACACCACTGATTGGAACAAGTGGTTGTGGGTTGGTGACGTGTGGTGAGGCTCATGACTGTGAAAATACAAGCTCATAATTCAATTTCAAGCTGATGGAAGCTTTTTTTATTTATGCTTTGATCAATTCCACATAGCATAATAAGAAAAATAAACAAATTTTATATGTAGAACAAATTAACAAATAAATTACATTTTTTTTTTTTTTACAGTGACAACGTCTGATTAGGTCGTACTTGTTGCACAGGTTTCAAAAGCATTTTGTTTAACAAACGAGTTTTCAAAATGATTGATAAATGAGTGTAGATGTTAATTGTAGCCTGAAAGGTGTTTGATAGAAACGATACAAAATGTATTTGGAAACTTTTGAGTTCTTAATATGATGAAACGGGCTGTCTGTTGTCATTTACGTTCTTGTTTTTTCTTATTAGTTCGTCATGCTTCTGCCAACCATTTGTCACTCATTTTAATTTAAATAATATATATTTTGTTAAGTATCAGGCTGAGCTAACTGGCTGATATTAAGTCTGCAAAAAACTGAAAGCTTGCAATGTCCTTATTTGAAGAAAAAAAAGAGCTTCACAGCTTGGAGTACCTGTAGCTGTTTCATACCTTCATGGATGCAATGAAAGCCAAAAAGTGCTTTGTAGCTTATAGTTTTGATCACAACCCAACACAAAAGCTGGCTGGCTGGATGGATCTCTAAAGATAGCTTATTTGCCCTTTTTTAGTAGTTGATGTACCAGTTACTTGCACAACAATATATAAGCTGCACACAGAAATAGACCTTTTGTTTTCTAATGGTATGCAAAACCTATGCTTGCTTGCTTATGAGAAAGTACTCACTCAACATTAAAGTGCCAGTGTATCATGCATGATTGGTTTTGTTTCTTTGTTTGTGTTGTTTTGATTTTGGACACTTTTTAAAGTGAAAATGTTGCAGTTTGTCCGGAGGGAAAAATTAATATTGAAATATGCACTTTTTTCCCCCCTAAATATCGATGTATAACCTCAATTTAGCTTACTTACAGTGGGAGAACAAGGAAAACAAAAGCAATAGTCAAATTCATTCAACAAACCAAAGGACCCACAACGAAATAATCGTAACCCTGGACCTTCATTTTTTTAGAGAATATACTGTGACAGTTGCTCTGGTTGGTGAAACCTGGCAGCCTGGACACTTTTCATGGAGACAACAGTAAATACTTCAAGCAATAGCCTTTGCTTGGTCCACTGGGGACATTTTACATACACAAATGTAATCCCTTGTCCAAATAAACCTGGAAAAAAACTGTATGATAAAACACAATATTCAGTGGTCAATGGAGGAAAAAAGTAGTTTACATTCTTCAAAAATATTCATCATAGATATGGTTGTGAGGTAAGCAGAGGGAAGAAAATTACATATTGGCAACATATCCTTTCCTTCTGGCTAAATAAGGAAAGACTGAAGTGTGAACATATGTCTGTGTGCGTGTGTGCATGCGTGTGTGTTTGTAAGTCGGTGTGCACATAGAATTTATATGGACATTTCATCTAAATAAATTCAGAAGTATTTTTTTTTACTTTTCTAAAATAAAAGTCTAAGATTTAAAGGACACTTGAAAATGTATTTTATTTCACACTAATGTTCCAATCTTTTTAAATATTTTAGTCTAAATTCTTGTTAAAACACAGGTGAATAATGTTCCAACACGTTTTATTCACATTGTGTTTAAAGATTTTTAAAGCAAATCAACAAAGCAAAAACTTTATTTTGGCCTCAAAACTAGACACAAAAAGTTACTGTCTGGGACTCTAAAAGAGAATGTCACTTGTGCCTTTATCTCTGTTACCAAAGGCAGTCCATTATTTGTTAGTGGCATCCAACTACAGGCATTCTTTTGCAGTGATAGATTAATAATTCCTCAGCAACATTCCAGAGACAAGTTATAGATTTCCGGAGGACTTTATCAACATTTCTCTTTTACTTTGTTTTTTTTTGCTTTCACTTTTTTCTCTATCTGTATGTTTTCATCACTGTGGTTTCCTCACATACTCTCCCTTTAAACACCACCAGTGGAGAGCCAGAAGAGTCAATCAGCTGAATGAGAAAGTTGTATCTCACCATACAGAAGGTTGTTATTTTGGCTTGGAGAGCTTCAAAAGTAATATGTGGCCTGCTCTGCGATGTTGGCCACAACTAAAGGTGGACATGAAACAGCCCATTAATCTTTAGGGCACTGGCAACCCTATACTGTAAGCTCACAGGCATCTGTTTATGTGTGTCCTCAAATACAACACAGCACTTTCCCTCTCCATCCCTGACACCACTTGTTACAGCCAGTTGACCTTAGCGCTAGGAAATCAGTTTTAGCTTTGGGATCAGTACCCACTGCCAGGCCTTTTCGCCAACAATTTCATCACTCTGGGTTAGATACAGTGTGTGGATGAGAGAAGAACAGAAATAAATGATAAGAAGATCATAAAACACAGGATATTTACATAATAGAATTGCAACATTTTTAATCAACTTGAACACTGGGGTTGCTATCCATGGCAAACAAACCTTTATGCAGACATGAATTGAGATGATGCTAAAATTGAAGACACCCTGCAGTATAATCAACACCTTGGAGCCCAAGCTATTTGACATCTCATTTATATATCTTCTTTAGTTTCTACAATCAGTTGGAAAAAATAATTCCTGAGTATGATCAGAGTTGGATCCTGCTATTGGAGAACAAAGGACAAAACCACCTTGAACTAGATTACAAAGGGGAAAAAAAAACAGAAGGACTGACGAATTTACACCCATCAATATTTGCAGGAGTCCTGTTATACCTGAGCATGATTTGGTCTCATTGGTCGAGGGTGTCACCACACACCGGCGGTCTTGCTTGAGCCACCAAGTAACCGGACAGCTCTTTTGCAAAATGAGGGACTCTAAACATATGAATGTCTTGCGCGGAAGTGAATGAAAGTTATTGAACCTTTAAAGAAGAACCTTGGATTAGAATTAAGATCTAGATTTCCTGTATGGGTCCTTGCAGGAAGAGAAAATGAGCATAGCTTCTCCAGAAAGAGAAGAACCTTGGATTAGAAAAAGTCATGTATCTCTAGTCACATCGGCAAAATGCTCAACTCCCCCACTGCCTAAAAGAAAAGGACACATGTTCTAGCAGCTTACCAAGAGTGGACATAGTTAGGAAACCTTTGGCCGTAACTGAAAATAGATCAGTAAGTGCATTGTTTAGTCAAACACTTTTGAAGTGAGGGTTGTCCACTATTGCCATTGTTTTATTAATTTGTATCAACATTGGTGCATATTAGGTTGTCTCTGTTCCTGTGCATCCTCATTAAAGAGGATATTTTGGGTATGTAGATTTTTTTTCCTCTTTATATGTCAAACTTACTTATGATGCGATCTTGTGTTTCCTCTATTTGTGATGTAACTGAAGCAGAGGAAAACAATCTACTTTGAATAATTAGGGATATTATGAGAACTTAAATTTCTCAGTTGAGGCATAAACAAATAGGTATATAAGAAAAGAGCAAACATGTATTTCATTTATTAAATTAAATGTTTCGCAGCAATTAATCTGTAAGTTTGCTACCTGGTTTGCATGCCAACTTCAGCCTGTACCAAAAATACTTAAGAAATCTCAGTCAACAGAAAAAAACCCCAAAATGAGCAGTGATCAACAGATACCCTCTATTCAAGATTATTGCACAATTATAAAACGGCAAGACTTAGTACTGAACGCCTAAGGATTGTTCTTTCTGTAATCTTTCAAATGATCTCTTATTCCTAGCCATTTTTCATTTGCAGCATGTTAAAGTGGTTCTGTTTTAGAAAGAAGCTGAACAAAAACATCCTGTGGTGAGTTGGAATGCCCTTTGCAAAGCAAGAAGTGGCACATGAATCAAGCACTACTTTTAACAAAGAAAACTAGAAGTCAGGAAGGGGAAGGTTACATGCTAATCCAATTAGACAGAGCTAAAAAAAAAAAAAAAAAGCTGCTCCCACCAAGGGAAAGGCTGATTCATTCGTTACCACTTTCTGTCCCATTCTCTGAGCTCCATGGGTTTTTCCTCTCTTTCAGGCCCATGATGAAACTTTGCTGAGAGAATAGCTAAACATAAAGTTTTATATAGAAGGTGGCCCAAAACGCAGCACTTCTCTCCCTCAAATATTTGTTGGAAAAATAATTATTCCTTGTGGCTCCACATGATTGCTTTCGGTAGTTAAAAGGACAAGAGCAAAGTTTTTAAGTGATCAAATTTTCTCAGAGATGACAGAGAAGCTTTCAGTCTAGACCACAGTACAAGGACAAAAACTCTTTTAACTCTCTTTCTATTTTATTAACTAGATTTGTTGAGGCTGTTCATTCATCTGGCTTAGGTCAGTCTGGCCACAAAGGAACAACTGAACAAATAGTGAAAATTAAGTTTCCACCCCTGTAACAGCAGCAAAGGTGGAATTTGCATTATAATCTGATGGATGTTACAAATTCTTGCTGATTATTTAATCTTTTGACATAGGAATGACCTGATAACTGCTGTTATTTATTGTTGAGGAGAGCTTTCAGAAACATATGGCTTTCATGGGTGTTTAACATATAATGCATATCTGAGAGATATTCTAACTTGTATAGCCACATTTTCAAAAGAATTTGAAAGTTTGTAATGCATTTTATATATCACAGCAGAGTAAACAAACTGAATAAGAGTGTATGAATGACTTATGTCTCTCAGTTCTTCTCATTAAAATTCAGTGTAATAACTTAAAGCTGCTGCCTGGTGTTGGGCATTCTGTTTGATGCTGCATCTTAATTTTAATTAAAACAGCATATCATCCTTGTGTTTGTGTAAGACATTCCAAAACAAAGCAAAAATAAATCAATAAAAAAAATTGTCTCAATTTTCATAAAACAATCCTATGGTTTTTCATTTAAACATACTTAAGAAAATGTTGCAGAACTACTCTATTTTTTTGAATCAGTGTTAAAATTGATTTTCATATATACAGTAAAAGTTTTAAAGAGGAATCATGACCTGTTTCTTATTGCAGGAAGGCATATTTCTGAGTGTAATGGGAAACAAATCATACACAAAATGATTTGTGTTATTTTACAGTGGCTAAGTAATAGCTTTTTTCTGACATTCATACTACACACTGTCATCCATCCATCCGTCCGTCCGTCCATCCATCCAGTTTACAAGTGAAAAAAGCTTTTTTTTAAAAAGGAAAAAAATTACTTTAAATTGAATAAGATACAGTGATGTCATGTCAAGCTATAAAGTGTACAAATATTTGAGATCTTCTAGGTATTTTGACACATTACCTACAATATCTTGTTATTGTAACATAAGTGACAATACTTACGTTTTTGCTCACCATTTTTTTTCTAAATCTGATTCAGTGCAATCTGTGTAGATCTGTAAATAAGAATACCAAAAGGGTAAAAGGTCTAATTGTCCTTGAAAAGGTTGTGCTGCATTTTTTTATGTCTTCTGCCACATTGCCCAGAAGTGCTGCAGCAGGCTGGGCGGAGTTAGGTGGTGTGTGTGGCAGAGGTGCTATTGGTGCCGGGTGATGGGGCATTACTCTCGCATCATTGACTTCATTACAGTCTCTTTCACATATTCATCCCTCAACCATTTTAAATGCCCTTGCCAGCCTCTAATACACTTAATTCCATGATTATCAGTTCTGACGGTGTTCGGGCAGAAAGGTCAATACTTTTTGTGATACGTACCTGAACCTTTCCACACTGACTCGAGAACGGAGAAACTTGCAGAAAGCACAGCAGCATGATGCATTGCAATCATGTGCTGGGAGTTGGTTTTATTAAACTTTTATTGCTCACACACTCACTCGCGTATTTTAGGCATTTATGCAAAAGGTATGCATCAGCACACACCAGAACAGGGGGGAAAAAGCCTGAACAATCCCACTTATGCAGCCCTACACAGGCTACAATCACCCATTTCTCTATCGTTTCCTTTTGCCCGACTGTCTGATGAGATCGAGGTTGCCATGCCGTGACTGTACGCAGCAGACACACGAACAAGTGTTTCCCCCTGAGGAGATGCAATTTAAATGGGAAAGCAACATGACAGCTTTGCCACATAATCAAATGCCACACCCACAGTTACACACCACCACTTCTGTTGCGGGAGGGATGGCTTTCCATTCTCCTCTTTATGCATGTAAAATAGGCAGCACAATCTCATGTCATCCTCCGCACTGAAAGTCCTGCATCTGGTGGAATGTCCTTTTGTCCTCAGTGCTTGTGTTCGCATAAAACCTATTTTCATCACCTGTTCCTGTAGATCTTTTGCAACAAAAAAATATTGAATGACATCAATCTTATTAGTGTTGTGCTAGTATATGTAATTAATTTGTAATTTTCTGATGATCAGAAAACTAGTGAAGTAGTTCAATCTCCATTATTGCTAAAAATAAAGTAAAACGTGTACGATTTAAGCCAAACACAGAAGGTAGTACCCAGTGTTTCTTTTTTATTCAGATCCGAGTGTCCTTCCTTGACATTTTGTAAGCACAACAGACGTCTGAGAATCATATTTCTGAGAAAATAGCTCTCAAATTTAAAAAAAGAATCCAGTTAATTGCAGGCAATTCATTTAATTTCTTAGTTCATATTTTTGCTGTTTTTTATGATTTTTGCAATAGTCAAATTCCTATGAACATAGGATTAGAATGAACCATTATGGTTACGAAGTCCTAATCTCTGCTGAAGTCATAATTAAATCAAACTTATATCCAACTGGTAAAAGAGATTGTGGACCCGAATTTATGTGCGAGTTGTCATCTGTCAAAAATGTACAAGCTCATGTCTGGAACTCAACCAGTCGCTTCATGTTATAATCAGAAAAACTGTCACTTTGGGTGATTGCATGCAGTACAGTACTGTTTTGTTCTGTGTACATACTGTGTGGGGGTGTTTGGGTTGAGAGAAACAAAACAGACTCCACCGGCAGCAGAAGGGGGGTGAGTGATTGGGGAGCTAGAGTAGGAGATGCAGAGACTGTGTGACAGGTGCAAAGTGTGTTTTTTGGAGACAAGTGTGTTTGTGAGTCCGCTTGCATATGTGAAAATGTAAATAGTGACTCAGATATGCTATTGGTAACGTCTGACAGTCTTTGACAATTAAAGTGGGTAGAAACGTGCCTGTGTTGGGATGTGTTAGCTGCTATTAACTTAACTTGGTTAATAGCAGCTACTTACTTTAACCTAAATCAGATCTGAGTTTAAGAAAAAGTAAACGATAGGGATCACAGTGACTTTTTCATCTCATTAGGAAAAGAAATGCAAATCCAATGCAAACCATGAACAGAGTTTTGTCCCAGCAACATGACTTCTACAGTCACATAAACACATATGCATGCATGCACACAGAATGGCATGCAGGATTCTTAGAATGTTGTTTGTTACACTTCATGGAAAACACTATCCAGCCCCTGACAGCTTGGCTGGGCTGACTTGGCAGAATTATATGAGTAGTTTGGCTGCATTTCTTCCTCTTGCTCGCTCTCTACCCTTTTCTTCATCAATCTCATTTAATCAGACATTTCAACAGGGGGCGGACACTGCCCACCCGGTTTCATTTTTCAGGATGGTAAAATCAAAGTTTTAGCACGAGCCTTTGTGAAATTGGTTGTGGTTTTTCTGTGTGGTTTTATATTTAAAATAATAAAAAGATAAATATATGTAAAATATTGTAAAATCATGGATAAAATCATGGATAAAATTATTACCCTTGACAGCTACATTAAATAGCACTGATTATGTATCATTGCATCTGCAAGTATTTGAGCAATCCATTCATTGTCTGTTCTGATAAGTTTCTAAAACTTAAATAGATAGAGAAAATAATACAGTGTCAAAATACCTAGAAGATCTCAAATATTTGTACACTTTATAGCTTGACATGATGTCACTGTATCTTATTCAATTTAAGATATTTTTTTTTCCTTTTTTTAAAAAAGTTTTTTACAATTGTGAACTGGATGGATGGATGGATGGATGGATGGATGGATGGATGACAGTGTGTAGTATCAATGTCAGAAAAAAGCTACTACTTAGCCACTGCATATACATTTCTAAATAATCATCAAGGAATCATTGAATTTCTCAAATGTCAGATTTTAATAATTTTTTTTTACATTACATACATTTCCATTTATGTAATGTAATGTCACCTTTATCTTGATCATTTTGGCTGGTATAGTGTTGAAATATACAAGATATGAACTGGTGTCATTAAGCTGACTATGAGCAGATTTCAAGAAAAAAAAAAATGTTCACCTCTATACAAAACCTCTCATACCCCTTCTCTAACCAGAACCCTATTTGATTTGTTGTTGATGTTGACATACGTTGGCTACTAGCTTCTGTATCAGAGTTGTGTGAGTTAATATAAGTGCCTAATACTGTCTTGTTACTATATATAAAAAGATTATATGGATTTTAAAAAATAAAAACTCAGTGATAATCATGATCGGAAAAAAAAGACAGATGTAATTTTCTTATCAGTTTTGTTCTTCTGCAAGTTAATTTTTTATTATTTTTTGCTGGTTTTAATAGAAGTACATGTAGCATTCATTATACTTGCACTGGTTTTTGGAGGGAGCTGTGTGCTTGAATTAAACTAAATGCACATTTGTCTCCTCTGCCTGCCCGGATGCTATGTGCCAGGCTCTTTATTAGCCCAGCCCTGCAGATGGACGCTGATGCAAACAGGCTTTTTGAGCTTCATTCTTTGTGACTTGTTGTTCATTAAAATCAAATTATGTGTCAGGAGGCATAACTTGTATGTGCTGTTGTGCAGTTATTACTCAACAAGCTCTCTGTCTTGCATCAGTGGGTCTGTGTTTGTCTTACAAAGTCTGCCAAACTAGTTCCATACACCTGACGGCCATATTTAGATGATTTTCACTGTCATTTTTACCCCCTGGAAAAGTATTTTGTGTTGAGGTTCAATTTACCTTCACAAAAGCAAATTTGATATTAGTATTGTAAATGTTGATGGTGAAAGAAAATCAATCAACAATCGTTAGACTTTATATAACTCTTAAAACAGTGACTATGAAGCCCCTTTTGTTAATTATCAATCTGATTAGGACTCATATAGCTCACCATTTTTGTGCTTATAAAGTTTTTATTCCACTTCAGCTTTTCTTACCACAATTCTTCCTAAATTCACGGTTTAATTTGTTCTTTTATAAGGGCTAGAACAACACACATGTTCATACTGAAAATATAAGTGACATCGTCAGTCATACACATGTATAGCAAATAGGGGCTTTCCCAGTAGCTAATCTTTTGTTGTGTGTTCAAGTACAGCTAGTATACCAGATCTCTAATTATCTAAATGCCTCCAAAGGGATCTATCACTTTTTATATCTGCACAGTCATTGAAAAGACGGCCCTGTTCAAAATTGTAACAATTTTCAGGGGTGTTTACTGTTGTGCAATCAGTCCATCCATCCAACCAGGCAGTGGCCATTCTTGTTTATCCTTCACTGAGTTCTACAGCGGCTGTATTTGATTTGTCTTTCTGAAACAGTTTTTTTTTATTTTTTTTATTTTAACACAAAATATACATAAGATGAGCTTGATACAAATAAAAAAAATATTAAATATGGAACAAAATAGTGCTTAAAATATAATCTATCTCTACCTTTATGACATGTTTTACACAAGTAATTTAACAAAGAACATTTCAGGAAGCAGCTCCGGGAGGAGAAAAGCTGCTGAGCTCCAGGCATCGCGCCAGTCATTTTAAGGATGCTTATTGGTCCCCCCAAAAATGACAAAGACCCAGACATTATCGTGAATCAATAAAATTTTCCCAGGCCGAACTTGAAAACTGGACGTTATGCTGCTAACACTTAGCTTTCGTCAACAACTCAGACGGAAGTGGAAGCGTCACGCAGTACAAATAATAACTCGGCCGGAATTTAACCAAGCTTCGAGGCAGATAAATTTTCTTCGAGGAATTTTAATAATCAAGGTACTCAAATCACTGGAGGAATCGTTTAAGCCCTACTTGTTTGCATGTTACATTTACATAAAGATAAGTATATTTATTTGATTTAGCTGTTTTGTTAAGGGTATTTTAACATTGACAGTGTGAAATCTCTGCACAACCATCACAGCATAAACAATTCATAAATATAATGGCCTTTTATTCATCTACATCCGCTTTCATTGGATGAAAGACAAGTTCATATCAATACCAATGTTATCACAGGTGAGTGAAATATAAAGAGAGATTCAGGTGTGACATGTCCTTGAACATCAGTATTGTTAACTCCTCTTTTCCTGGCATTGACTGGATATTGACTGTTGATGGGGAGAAAGAATTGATCTTCTCTCTTGCTTGCTTTCACTTATAGGGGACTTAAGATAGAAAGTGTACAAAAGAAAATCTCAGCAGATGGATGATAGGCAGACAATGAGAAACAAAAAGGGAACAGAGTAAGGGGAATTAAGCCATTCACAGGGGATCGGATTAATCTCTAATTGGAGACGTCAGGGTCAGAAGAGCAATCAAGGAGAAGAAATACTGACCTCTGCTCCAATAAAACTTTGTCCTTTTAGAAAACTACACCAAGACCAATTCATTTGGTTTAATTCCAAACTAGTAATTCACAAATCTGAGTACCCAGTGGCTGACATTTTTCTTGTCCCACCATATTGTTTTAAGAAACAGAAACCTTACAGTATCTCACTGTGAGCAAGATGTGAACTTTGACTTGACCTAATACTTTCTGTTTCTTAATGCCCAGGCATGCTTGGCGGATTGACTGGGTGTTTCTGAGTTTTAGGGTAGCTATCGTGCAGGGTACAATTTTTTGCAACTTCTTCTTCTTCACATACTCTCAATATTTTAAATATTTTATAAATTATCAACAACAATTTTCATGATTCAGAATGCTATAAAAATAGTTTGGGCAATAGTAAGCACTATAATAAAAGTAAAAAGATGTTTGAGTTACTTTAATTTTAGCACATTTAGGACTGATTGTTACTATTGTTCAGAAAAAAAATATCTGCTTCGTAACAAACTTTTTGAGTGTTTTGACTTTTTTAAAATTTTTCTCAGTTTCTCTTTTATATTCAAATGTATGCCAAGTATTTCAACAAGAGCTTGCAGAGAAAAAAAATAATATAAAAATAATTGCATTCTAATATTCAATAAGTCTTGTAAGGTGCTGCAGATGAGTGTGGCTGCCAAATATGTTTGCCATGGGAATTCACATGCAGTCCCTTAGCTGCAGCTGGTGAAAATTAATACCAAGCTCTCTTAGGCAGCAGCTTCCATTGGGGTGGTAGAAACAATTTCCCAACGGCCCAACAGAGCTTAAATAATGAATGACTGAGGTGTAGCCTTGTGTACACATTTTAACAAAAAACACGTAGGCCTGCTGGTGATACAAACAATTAAAAATTGTATTGAGGGTGTAGGAGTGTGGTATTTATTTGAGTTCAGTGGACAGTGGAGTTTATGCAGATAGACCCGGTTGTTTAAAATCCATCATTTTCATCTCTCCACTCTGCTGTGTCCTCCGTTTACACAATTGCCTATATCTTTGTGATTGCTAATTAAAATATTCTGCAAAATACACTAGGCGTGAAAATAAATATGTTTCAATTAGCGTCTGAATTGGGTATTATGCTGTTTTGGGGTGCTGTGGTGGCGCAGGGGTAGAGCACAACCCTTATAAGGAGGCCTTAGTCCTCGAAGCAGCAGCCGCGGGTTTGAATCCCAACCTGATAACCTTTGCTGTATGTCTCCCCCCTCTTGCACTACCTACTTTCCTGTCCTGTCTGATTACTCTCAAATAAAGGCCACTAGAGGCAACAAAAATTTATTTTCTTGTTTGTTTTTTAAATAAAAAAGTTATTACAAAAACAGTTTTGCATGAAATCTAATTCTTGATTAGATATATATAGGTTACAAAATATTTGTTTTGAGATGCAAACAACAATAATTTAGTTTTTTGGAATAGATTTTCTCATCTTATCAAAATGATACATACCATAAAGACATTACATAAAGCTGTGGCATGTAGGTTCTATAAATATGATTTTTACATATTCATCTACTGTCACTACGTTGTGACAGTATAGTATGAGAGAGAAAATCTGTGAAAAAAATATCAAGCTTCTTTACCTTCGCCCAGTAGTCCTATTGCCATCTGCAGAAATACACGACTCCCAGTAAGAAACAACCAATCGCAGGAAAGCTGATTGGTAATGCTGGCATGATCACCAGCATGCTTACTCGTGGCAGTCTCCACTATGAGGAACAAGCAGTAGCTTAGAGAAGTCTAGGGGCATGGGGTGAGTAGCACATATACAAGCATGACTGACAGTACTAAGATCATGCTTCTTGCTTTGATTGGCTCATATTGACCATGTGGTTCATTTCTACACATAGCAATTGAAGCACTGGAAGAAGGCAGCAGAGGAGCTCAATTTTTTTAACAGACTTTCTGTTACATACTATATTGTCACAACATAGATACACTTTTAACAAATACAAAAAAATAAAAAATAATCATTTTAAAAGTTGCATACAACAGCTTTAAGGTTTTTTTGTTCGTTTGTTTTTTTTCCTGAAAGAATAAAATTTGATTTTAATCACTCACAACCAGTTTAGTTTAGTTCAGTTTAGTTTTTCCTACTTACCGTCCCATATGAAATTATATATGTTGCATCTTGGTATATCCTGGTTGGAAGATCATGGCAAAGACTTGGGAGGTACTAAACCAGCAACCATTTTAAGGTCTACTTGAAGCATGTTTTACAAAAATAAAAGTCAGGAAGATGTGGATGTCAGGCATGCTCCTGTAATTCCTGGAGTCACTGATAAGGAGATCCTCTCTGTGGGTGTGGCAGAGGGCAGTTTTATGCCATCGGGGAATCCTCGAACCGCCACATGGTTGTCAGATAACCTCCCTTCCGATAACTCAATAAAATACTCTAAGATTATCACAATCATCACAAACATTAAACATTATGGTATTTTAATAAATTATTTTGTGACAGACAATACAGAGCTTAAATTGTCAACTTTTTAATTTGATTTTATTTGCTTCTCTTTCAGTAATGCCAGAGTTTCCCACCTGAGTTGTGGGTCTTGTTCGCTGATTTACTGATATATTCTTCTTGTATTTTTTAGGTTTGCATTCTTGCATTTTTAATCAGCAACATTTTAATCTAAACTATATTGTTCTGTCAATTTTCAGTCTCTCAGTTGTTTGTTACTATGTGAATGCCTATTCTATAAATCCCCAAAAAATATAACTTGAGATTATGCTGTTTGTTGTTGTATTTTTGGAAAGTTGAAGCCTTTATCAGCTTTTACATTAAAAGAGGAAATTCATTCTACATTTCCATAATTTAGTTACCTTGAGAAATAATTCAACTTATGAAGCACTCAGAGTACATTTTTCTACATTTTTAACTTTAGCAATACATATTTGCACTTTTCCATGCTTTTGTTCTCTTAATATTTTTATGTTTTTATCTCATTATATATAGATTCAACAGTAGTCACAAAGTGTACATGGGGCAACATAAGAAAGTTGCTGCCCATTTAAGGAATAATTTTTATTATTTTTCACAGTTTATTTTTTAAAATTTGCAGTACTTTTGACCACAGCATCAGCAATGGCTTCCTAGCTACTAATAAATGTCACATGAGTAGAGTAAGAAGAGTAAGGGAAGGGACTTGGTTTGTCATAACTACTGCTTTTATTATCCTAGGCTGCAGGTCGTCCCTCTATAGGGCCACAAAATTACATGTGTAAAATTTCATTGACATGTTTGATAAATTGGCTGTTAATTCATTTGTTAACTTATAAAATATGATGTGCAATAAGATTCTGCCTGAGAAAGGATGTAGTTAAGTATTTATCTACTAGTTTTTTGTGTTTTCAGCTGTTTTTAAAACTTAACCAGAAAACCTAAAAAGACACCCACTTCCTCATGTTTATTTGTTATATGTATTATTAATTACAGTTTAAAAGTCTTGCATTTTGCCCTGGCTGTCTTAGTATATTAAAGTTAAAGTTAATCATACAATAAATAGAAAATAGTTAAACATGTATAGTTAAATACAAATATAAAAAAATATATATATTTCTACATTCATTTACAAAGCAAAACTTTGTAACAAATATCTACATCATCTAAAAGTCACTGAATCTGTTTATTGTAGGGAAAAAACTGAATCAATCACTGAAAGCTGTGCTATTTCCAGAAGAGATCTTTATCTCTTCTGGAGATAAAAAGTCCACTTTGGACTCTTACGTCCAAAATGGCTTTATGTCACTGATGATTGGCACTAACTCTCTCATGCAGCGGCTGGTTTTCAAGTCATGAGTTATTGCAGATTCAGATCTCAATTTTGATGAAGTGATAAGCAGTTACTTAAAACAGTAATTACTGAATGTATACAAAATTGAAATTGGTTTAAACTTGATTTTTGTCTCTAAGTCTAATCATTCATATCTTCATTGATTCAGAATTACACAACTGCAACTCTTTGTACCAGTCCTGTGCCTATTTTCAAATATCCTTTCAGAAATAGTATTAGATATAACTGTGTATGGTGGTTTAAAATGTATGAAGGGAAAAATGTAACAGAAAATAGATTTTTTTCATCAAACTGTATGTACACTCATATCTTCAATTTTACTTTAAAATTGTGTTTTTCCTTGTATTAATTTTTCTTGCACTGATTTTTTCAAATATAATTTATGTTTTCACACTTCTGAAATATGAACATAGATCAACTTTTAATGCTGGACTTGTCGTATTCTCCCCAACTGGTTGTTTTCACCCAAATATTCTTCCAGTGTTTTGTGCATGTTTTACAGTCATCTGCTAAGCATTAAATTACATTTTTATTGTCTAGGGTCATGATGAGATGAGGAGTTCTGCTGCAAATGCAACAGAGGTGTCAGGGACAGCAGCTTAGCCTTAGTTGGGTATTATTAAAACATAAATGCATTAAAAATAATTCAACTTAAAATGAATGGTGCAAAGATTCCCTGATAGAACATAGACAATAATTTGCTCCTCATTTTTACTGAGTACTCTTAATAAGAAAGAAAAAAAAAAAAAAACAATGGATAAATATTTTAAAAGAAAAGACACAATCATTTCAGGTGCATTTTTTTGTCTATTATGTGGTGTGCACAGAAACTAATACATATTATAAAAAAATTTACATTTACAGTAAACATTTTTTAAGCATTATATAAACGCATGCCATGTTGCGCTATAGATCCTTTTGAGCAACTATTTATTATTCACAATGGAATAATTTTTTTCTACTTTTGAAATACTATTTTATTAAAGGTCTTATTTTAAATTGTGACACACCTATACAGCTTCTACGTCAATAAACATTTTAATTTGCATGTTTTGTCAAACAGCAAAATGAATGAATTAATAATAAAACAGTGGATTTGATTTCAGACATACTTCCAACAAAGGGTTTGTAGGTGCTTAGGGTTATTTGAGCTTTAGCAACTAGAATCTCTGTGTTTTCGCAAGCTTTGTCCGCGAGCAGTGCCTCAAGGCAGCAAAATCTGCTGGAATCCTCACAGAGAGGCTCAACACATTAGTTCAAGTTTCTAAATGTTCAATAGTTTGAAACGCTACATTGATATTTCATTGTATGCATTTCTTTTCAAGGAAACGGACTATGCTCAATATCAACAAGGTTTTATTTTACACATGAAAAATTATAATTGCAGGAGTCTGACCTGGTCATGCCAGGACTGACTATCTCTTGTTGTCTGTCTGTTCTAAAAGATTTATAGAGTAAACTATCCTGTCTTTGCTGGTAGGATGACACAAACCTGTTTGTGTACAAGTGCTCTTCTCAATGACAATTATTGTGATTATCACAGGCTGAAAAAAATATCAGAAACAGATGGGCCTGTGGGAAAAAAAAAACAACAACAAAAAAACATGCTTTAATTGAAGTTGCAGCTGTTGTGAAATGGACTGTTATGGACATGTTACAAGGAATGTTAAAGTTACATTCCTTGCACAATCACTTGTTTTGCATTTTCAAATATTATGCTGATGGCATACATACCACATATCCTCACCACTGGTTTGATTCACCATACCCGTGCCATTTGCTGCTTGTCTTTCCCTTTTGCCTCAGTGCCTTCTTCCTGTCCATCTTCTGTTCAATGAAGGCAACTGATGTCACAAAAATATTTTTTTAAAAACTAAGACGTTTTTATTTCATCCCAAATATTTTTTAAGTTTAATTTTACTAAACCTAAAATACGCTTACTGCTGGGAAAAACATGGTTGATCCTGCAGAGCTGAAATTGTGGTTTTAAAGTCATCAGCTCCAGGCAATGCCTCTTAGCCAGATAGGAAGCAGCCAACCCCCCAAACCAGGTAACTTAAAAAAAGAGAAACAATATAGCTTACAACATTTCATAATCCACATTGCGGTATAGTATGTGTGCTACATAATATCATTGTAAGGTATAATTATATAAATTAATTACATCTCTAAAATACAAGTTTTAACTGCAAATACAATAATGCAGTGAGTGTGTTGACTGATTTTACCAAAGTGTGGTTGAGGCCATCACAGCTACTTTCCTTCCTGATAAAATCTGATGTTGGTCTTGCTCTTTGGGTGTCTCAAATTTGTATGCACCAGCACCATAGAAGTTGTTTTTGTATAAGAAGGCCATATTAAGATGAATTAGGACAACTGCAACTAAATGCAACAGAAATTACAGCGGCCTGCTCCACATAATGGACCTGTTTTGACCGGCATATTATTAGAGGTATCTACTTTTAGAACAAGCTATTGAAATGGAGCAGGTGATGGCCTCAAATGATATCCTGAGAATTAACACAGTTGATTTTATGTCCTGTGAACTGGTTATGATTTAGAATCTCTTTTCCAGCTATAGAATTGGTTGCATGATTTATGATTTGTCTTTGAATAATATTGATATTCAATGGTGATATTCAAAGACTATTTATCTTAAGTCATTTATATTCAAAGACAAACTTTGAATATCACTGTGATAATAATATTCAAAGACTAAAGAACATCTCTTTCATTATAAAATTGATACATTGGTTTTATTCTTCATAATGTTTCGTGACAGTTTTTTTTTTTTTCCTCCACTGGTAAAACTAGATTTTAGCCACCCACTGTAAAGTCAGCCCATCAGAAACTAAAATGTGCATTTGCAAAACAGAGATAGACATGCCTGTATTCACATGTTTTACATATGAAAAGCGAAGGGTCTATATGTTTTCTGAGAAATCATTTCTCAGAAAATGACAGAAGATATTCAGTTTGAACAACGAAGGAAGTAAAAGGTTTTCTTTTAATATGGAAAAATGGGAGGCAGGGGAAGAGTTAGCTGTAGCAGGCAGGATAATTGATGGCAACTGTTTGGGAAGAAGATTAAGATTCATGTGTAGGACCACACACGGGGGACTGGAACTCTTCAGTGCTAGAGGCATGAAGGGTATAGGGTAAAATTTGGAATGGCCTGCTAGCATAATTGATAAAGTGTCATCATTGTGCAGTGTATGAAAAAATGAAAATAATCATGATGAAATTAGTTATTTTTTTTCCCATAGCATAGAATTGAGGCCTCCAAACCTTGACCCAACGGAGAATGACAGAGGGACAAAAAAGCTAGGATGAGATATGGGAGAGAGAGAAAGAGATTGAGGGAAAAAAATATATATAGTTGGAGCCCAGGGCAAGAAAAGAAGGTTTGTGGGGGGTTACCAGTTCTTATCCCCGGACTGGCTGGAAACAAGCTGGAGGCAAAATAAAGTCTGGGAGTTGCACTCTTCCACTCATCATCCACTTCCCTTGGGGGGCCTTTCAGCAAGGTGGTGAAGCCTCTTAGTTCTTACACTGTACAGTATATAGCTCCTGCAGTGAATGCAACTGTTTGTATGGACAGTTGATACATAGAAAGAGAGTGCAGTCAATCTGTTTTTCCTAAAACATACTGACTTCTGATTTAAACCATAGCTTTTTTTCCTTCTCTCTCCTTCCTGTCTTTCTTTCCTCCTTTCTTTGTTCGGAGGGTCTTAGGCTAAAATGGCATCATAAAATAACCATATGAATATTGCAGTAAGAGCAACTAAAACAAGAATTATATTTAAACAATTTATGGTTATTATAACACTTGGACAATAGTGAAAATGCAATGTTTTCCTTTGAGGACCTGACTACACTTCTGATTATGACGAGATCCTTGGTGACCTTGACCTTGGAGCATGAACCACAAATAAAATAATGATTAGAGAATAAGCATCAAGCTTCATGTTTTTATTAGAAAAGTTAAAGCTTTAGCACAACCTCTAAATACAAATACATTTTGCTTAAGCAATCAATTTATTTTCACAAGTACTACTAATTGAAGTCCAGCAGAAGTCACAAACATCACTGACGAAGAACTACTCAGCATGGGATCGGCATCCCAGATTGTTGAAACTGAATGAGAAATTGATTATTCTGCATATAATTATCTAACCATTTGATTAGATAATGGTCATTTTTCCCAAATGATTATTTGATTTACAGATATGAAATCAAGTTACTCTTACAACTATTCAATTTACCCTATTCTAATATAGCTGCACTCAGTGAATTCCACACACCTCATCACAGCGCTATTATCAATCCAGGAGTTCATCAAAACCAACACACATGCTCTAAAGGTCTGACAAAAAATTCATGTTCCATAAAATTAGCTTTATTTTCTCATGTTTAGAAAAATATTATATGTGTTTTCAATACAGCAACATGCATCACAGTTGGTGGCAGCTTTATGAAAAGTGCCATAAAATGCTATACAGATTAGTGTGTCACAGAACAGTTTTCTTTGAGCAAAGCAGTGCAGAGAAGTGCAGCACTTTTGTTCTATATTGCATACAGTTTTTTGATCATAGAAGAAACACCTCTCAACCTTTTCTGCTGAAGAAAAATTCAGAATTCAGCAGAAAAATTTAGCTGAATTCTGAAGAAAAGGGGAAAACACAATGTGGGAGATGCCGCACATATACAGCAGGAACGCTTGAAGCGTAGAGGCAAAGCAAAGCCAAGAACCCAGGAGGCATTCACTTGGCTAACTTGTGTGCTGGTGATGTCCATTCTGCATTTTCATGTATGTTGGGAATTGTTTCGGGACATTTATATAACATTATTTTTAAAAAAAACAACAAAAAAAAAACATTTTGTTGTCAAATGCTTTTACACCTTCCCTCTACTATGAAAGTTGAACTGGAAACAGTCTGCACTGACAATACCAACTATGACACGACATGTGCCTGTTGTGTATCTGGAGTAGATTTTTGTCTAAAAATGGGCTAGAAAAAGACAAGATCAAGGTAGCAACCAAGATGTGCCCTGAGAGGGAAACACGTTCTGCCTATGTATTTTTTTTTATTATTAATAATCATCATATCTCAGGAAATTTCCTCTTGCCTGATTTGTCTATGTGTCTCAATTAGAGAAAGCATTAACACTTTTGTGGGGCCTGACATTGACAGAGTAGGTGAACATGTACTCTTATCCTGCCTATAAGTGAGATTCATAAATCAAACTAGAAGGCAGAGACCTGAGTCAGTCTACATAATTTGAAGTTGAGATTCAGAAATTATTTCTAACATAGCGTAAGAAATATCTATGCTGTAATTGCACAATTAATGTGTAATTAATTACACAATTGATGTGTGTAATTTTAGACACTTTAAAATTACAGAGCTCAAAATATCAATGAGTAAAACAGGTATTTTATGAGAAAAGTATTCCAAACTTATTAAGCTCTTTCTGTCAAAATTGCCTTTATTTCTATACATTGCCTTGACTATTGTGGATTCTGTAAAAAATAAATAAATAAAGCTGTTTATGAACAATTCTTTATGACATTTGCCATGTCCCCTTCACTGCTTTGACCAGGATGAAAGACTGGTTTAAAATTAATAGCATGAATCAATTGGTAGGATAACATGCAAGGGGGAAAAAAACAGATACCTTATTGTTGCTTTGATTTTTTTTTTTTTTTTTTTAATGGAAAACCAGACATTAATATATATAATAAGTGGGAAATTAAACACAAGGGAATAAACTAATATGGCAACACCTTTCTTACCATAATGATCACAGAGAAATTAACTGTTTATGGCAAGATCCTTAATAAAGTAACAATCTGAAGTGATAAAAATACAAATGAAAACCAAAATTGAAACTCAGAAACATATCTGCATGTAGCACTTATTTAATAGGTTGGACTATTGTCTCTCAGAATTGAAAAGTGTATATCCACTACATTTACTTTTTGCATTTCCAAATGTGTTGGTTTGTCTTGTACTGTTACAAAGAAGTGTCTGTTTGTAATGTGACAAAATGTGAAACTGTATAAAAAATGTGAAAATAAATTAACAATTTTGCAAAGAACTGTAACAGCACAAAATAAGAAAACTGATTTCATTTCTTCAGAAGCTGTGAGTTGCTCTATTATTCTGAACTTTGCCTATCAAATATTTAGTTAATCTTATCAAGCTATGGCTTTTCATTCAGTCTTTTGCTGTTAACTGGTACCATACGGTTTATTTATCGAGCTCATGTGCTGTCACTGACTGTAGTTTGTCGAGAAGTGAGACAAAACTACATTCATGGTGAATGCTCAGCTCATTCACCATGCGCTGAGCATACCCATGGCCAGCTTAATAGCTTGAAATATATCAGATACACATAATGCAATTAAGCTATGCAAACCCTGAATGAACAAAGTTATCATTAAGCTATGCAAACCCTGAATGAACAAAGTTATCGTCAGTGAAAAACTGTCACAAGGTGTTGGGAGTGTTTGCATAAGTAAGCCTTTGAATGCTAATTTGTAGTAGAGCATATGGAGGCACCCACAGCAATGTTAGTAGGTGACTGGAGCTCGGAGGTCAGCGAGAGGTTAGTGTTATTGGACCATGCTATCATTATGAACAGTCATATAGTTATTGTTTTTGATGCTTATTAAGCTCCTCAACAGATGGACAATAATCTAGGGCATGATTATCATCAGAGGCAGTGGCTTGTAACTCATACTTACCAACCAAAGCTCATCTGGAGGACATTAGGGGACAATGGACTGCTCTGACCTCAAACATTGTTTCCACCATGCCAGACAAAAAATATGCCATTTACACCTATGCATAAAAAAATGATTCAGCCTGATTTTAACAAGATCCTTCTGCTTTATTGGCCCGTTGACTAAACTCATCTATTGACACTGTTTACTTATGTAAGTGACATTTGCAACTTTATTTAATTCAGTCAGTTACTAGCGATTGGAATGACCTTTTACTGGCTTCACAGGCTGGCGCTTATAAACCTCAGAGACTTTCCAGTTTTATAGCCACTCAATAATCACACAAGGCAGTATTGATGGAGTTGTTGTCTGTGACCACAGATCCAGACAATGTACTGCCTATGCAATCTTGATAAAGATATTTCTGAAATTAAAATTGATGAAAATGCGGCTCAGGGCCACTCTAGTATTCTTGCAAGCTTTTTGTTTATTTATTTTACACAACGAACAGACTGCGTCTAGTGACAATGTCAGAGAAAGTGATAGATGAATTTTGGTCGTTTATAGTGGCTATCTGTTGGAAATATATGGGAGCTATCACTCTAATTATCTGTCAATATGATAAATATGCAATTTGCATTATCTCCCTTCTCACAAGCTGTCTATGTCAAAGCACTTTTGTCAAAAAATGTTATGTCCTTCTAGAGCAAATAAATTCACTTAGACGCTTTTTAACCCGATGACTCCTAATCTCATTAACTACAACCACTGAAAATACTTCAGCTATTAATATGCAGTGTCTGAATTTATTGCCTCTTCGATAATATTCTCTATAGACACTTTAAGACAATTTTTCCAGTCATGCAAATCTTTTAAGTACAAAGTCAATGCTTCTCATTGATATTATTAGGTTTAACTATTCAAGAAAAGAGTGGAATCAATCAAACGAATGAGATAGATTTTATTTTATGAGACAACTGCAGGTTTTATAGGTGAAGATTCATTTATTCTTTATGTCTGTTCCTGCATCCTCTGCAATATGTTAAACATCTGATGACTCAGGGTCTTGAAGCAGTCTGTCATCTTCAGTCAGCAAGCTGAACATTATAAACGGTAGAGACCATGTTTCATGATGTACAAGCTGCAGTTTAACATACTGAGCATGGAAACAAATTGATTTCATCATGCACTAAGAAGGGGGCATATACAACTTGAGGTCTTTTATTTACAGCTTACCCATTTTTAGTGACTCACAAGCAGACATTTAAGAGTCAGGACTATAAAAGTTTGCAGTAAATCTGCAACAGTTCATACATCTTCAATTGCATATTGTTCAGATACCACAAATGTTTTTTTTTTTTTTGTTTGTTTGTTTTAGCCAAATGAAATAAAGAGCATTTCCTTACCTAATCTCAGTGACTTTCTCAGTGTATTTAAACCGAAAGAGCTTTGCAAGATTACAAGGAATATGAGAAAGAATTTATACAGCTTCTAATCCACTTAAGAATGTATGGTACATTGCTTTAATGTTTTTCCAAGCTCTTTACCTGATCAATCTTGAAAATTCTTTACAGCTGCCACACGTAATGCAGGTAGTGTTACGTGCAGTAATGCACAGTTTATTTGTGGCTTCAGTAATTGATATTTAATTCAATTAGAATACTGTGGTGTCATGCTACCATGTTTGAATGCAGAGATCATACTAGATTGTGTTTTTGAAGGTAATTCTGTGGTTTGTGTTTCAGTGACAATAAGTTCTTTGGACTAACCTTTTGTTAGAAACGTTGTATTAACAGTTCAAAAGCGTAAAGATTAACTTTGAACATGGAAAAATATATAAATTGGGCAGCAGTCTCAACTCAAACTAAAAGAAGTCTCCTTATCCCACCACAAAACTCAAATTTCTACAATTTGACCCGTCAATTCTATTGTGCTAAATACTCGTCCCCGATGGTGCGTCGGTACAAATATTACAATACGTAATGTTTATAGGCAACATCTTGAATGAATGGATAAACAGAAACTTTGGCTTAGAAAATGTAATTTTTTTTTTTCCAAACTACCACTTGAGGATGCTCATTCAAGAAAACCATTTCCAGTAAAAGATACAATTTTCTAATATTGATTGAAGATCTCTCCAGAAACACAGGTATCATCCATATTAAGATGGATTTATTCTGCTTTAAAACATACTTTATAAGAAAGAAAACAAAAAATGGCCTTAATTTGTATGAATATGAAAGCAGATTTTTTGTAAAATCATCAATTTTACCATAAAATTTAACCAGCTATTTAGTAAGATTTCACAAATAACAAAACCTTTATACTTCATCTTACATTTAAATAGTATGTGAGGTAGTTTTGAAATATTTGACTAAACAGGGGCATTTGACATGAAATATTCGCTCTTGTTTGTTATACATAAACATTAATTCCATATTCATATTGCATATAGGTAGAATTTAAGGGCATACTAGTGGAAGCATATGGATGTAAAAAGTAAATTTCAGCAGACATCACATGCCACAATGCCCCCTGCCTCTAATTTCAGTGGCCTGCCCCAAGGGTGTAATAACAGTTTATTACACCTATCCTCTCTTTATGACCCTTCTCTACCTCCACCCGCTCCCCTTCTAGCCCACGCTAACTGTTATTGAAAACACCCAGGTCTGCCATATATCATTCCTGAGCACCACAGTATGCTATGCACAACAAAGCCAATCAGTACCTGTTCATATGGGTATTGTTCAGGTCACATTGGCCTGGCTTCACTTATCTAATATCTGTTTCGATGTGGAAGTATTTAAACACAATCTCATTTGTCTTTACAGCCCCAGTTGCCCCAAGGCTGAATCTTCTTATTTCCCCCACATGCATCTATTGTGTAATTGCGAAGGAAAAACCAGATGGAATTTAAACAATTTTTTTTTTTTCTTTTTTTGCCACATTGCGTGTGTGCGTGGACGTGTCTTTAAGTAAACGGTTAAATGGGTTTGCTCTGCATTATTGCAAGTGCAAGGATAATATGCACTCATCTTCAACTGAGAGAGAGAGAATAATAAATATTATTTAGAGCTCTGCATAGTTCGTGGTAACATATACCTATTATGTTTATATATCTATTCCATTCTATCAGTAAAGATCTTTCAAGTTGGAAGTGTTCAAAGAGAGGGGTAAAAGCTCAAAGGTGACACTGACAAGACTCATGGAAGGACCCATCACCCCTCTGCCTCAGTGCAGGCTTTGCTGTCAACCATGAGACTGTGTATGGAAGAAACCACACTGCAATGCAAATGAAAATTTTACTTCATGAAATTGAATAACTAGCCGGCATATCTAGCCTTCAGCTCAGTGAGTTTATGAAACATGCTACTGGGAAAAAAAAAAGAAAAAGAAACTAGTGGCAGAGAACACGTTTGAGGATCTCCTGAAAACTCTCAGAAAATTATCTACCTATCATAAAGAAACATTCTTTGCAATGCTGCTTCTAAACCATTAAGCAATGTGGAAGTTTTTAACAAATTAGAGGTAATTTTCTGACTTATTCTTGTTTTCAAATAATTTGCCCGACTTTAGTCATGCTTAAGACAATTTTAGATTTTATGTCCTTCTTTTCCAGACAAACTGGAAAAACAGTTGGTCTGAATATGTTGTGCAAACATGACTTTTTACACAAGACATTGTAATGCCAGCTGATAGGGTAGATTGGTTGTGTTGCGGATGTCTGATGGGTGTAACTGCCTCTGTTTAATTACTTGAAAGATGAGCTGCCCGGTCAGTCATTAAAGAGATTCTATCTAACTTGAGGTGTCAAGGTACACAGCTAAGGGGCAGAGGGACATATTTCATGACTAAACAGTCACTGTGTGCTTCACTTAAGTTCACACAAGATGTATTATCCTGATCTAATAGTTTTTTTTTGTTTTTTGTTTTTTGTTTTTACTCAAATCTAATTGATAACTTTTATCATTCAGTTGAAAGGATGTTTTTTTTTCTTATGCTGCTGTTTGTATTTCCTTTTCAAATATATATTTTTGTACAAGTAAGAATCTGCCTACACCTTTATTTTTATTATTATTATTTTAAAGTTTACATGCAAAGTGTAATGTAGTTGATATAATATTACCTTTTTGTCCATGTCTTATGTTTTCTAGTCTGTGCTGGCACGGAGAACAAGCTAAGCACTCTGTCGGACCTGGAGCAGCAATATCGCACCTTGAGAAAATACTACGAGAACTGTGAAGTCGTGATGGGCAACCTTGAGATTACAAGCATTGACCGTAGTCGAGATCTGACCTTCCTCAGAGTAAGGACAAAACAATAAGATGCTGTTAATGAAATGTTTTGACATGTGTTGAATGCAGAGTTGAAGCCTGTGGCTTTGTGGTGTCATCTTTAAGTTAAATATAAATATGCCATACTTGATATTTATATACTTGTTTGAAAAACATTTTGTCAAAAATGTTAATGTAAAGCTCATAAAATGTAAAAAGATCATACAATTTTAATTTATTGGAAATTTGGGACTATTTTGTCAAGAAGCCATTCTGGTTAGCTTGCTAATTTAAACCATTTAGACTTTTTTGACCTCATGTCTAAATAGAATTGAGACTCGTTAAGAACTGGAGTTGAAGCAAGACCCAAAATCAGAATGGTTCAGATTCAAATGAAGCCTATCTCTAGTGGAAAGGTGTCCCTGCAACTAATTTTAAATTGATCTTGTCAACTGTACCTTTCCAAAGCAGAGTGGGGTTGATATTAGGGATTACAACTCAATGTTCTGCAGTATCTTCTTCCAGGACTTGCACTTCAATACTGTGATAAAATCTGGTTATACTCATATGCAATCCATACCAATAAAGATTTTTTTTTAATTGAACCCAACATATATGTCCCAAAGGAACCTTAACCCAACACCCACAAATACACCTACAGACACACACACACACACAATATCATTTGTTTCTTTCAAACTTGAAATCAGCTAATATTTTCATTTGAAAGTTTCTCTGAGCTGTAACTTCATGCACACGACTGAAGGTAGGTGATCTTCAGTCTGAATTTTGAGAATAAAGAAACCACAGTCTATACAGTTTTGCGGAAATCAGCTGCTCACGTTGACCTCTCAGACCTCTCCTGCTAACAAACAGAGCCCTGGATTGTGCTGCCTGTACTCTGCACTGCCAACACCATCCAACTCCAATTGATTTCAATCTTTCTGGAGGGCATGGGAGCTCCCGTGGTGTTACACTAAAGTGCTGACTGCATTATTGGGCCAATATTGCTGTGAGAATGAACTGAGCTACTGAGGCTTTGCAAAGAAAGCAAGTCTCAACCAAAAATCAAGCAATGTTGTGGTATTTGTCACTACATCAGTAATTTAAAATTAATAAAGATAAATGGTTTGTTTTTGTCTGGTAGAAGTAATGGGCTAAGACATATCTTACTTGGGTTTAATCTATGTTAACTAACATATCTAGACTGACCAAAAACATCAGAACAACACAGTCATTAAATGTTTCACACCAATACGAAAGAAAACAAATTATATTAAGGAAGAGGGAGCAATGGACAGTCAACTGCTCCCATTAGACTTCTGAAGAGATTTAAATTAAAGAAAGGTGGTAGGGATCTTTGTTTATTTTGTTATGTGTTTGAGGAGGGTAAAATAAAATCTGATTGTGGTTCATTGGCACAGACCCTATTTGAACTATGAAACATGCTCACCTATGCTTTATCTTGTGCCGTTTAACTGTGTAACCTCTACCAGCTAGTGTTATATAAAGGGCACATTTGCGGGATGAGGTTGAAAGTCCATTAGTACAAGCCTTTCTTTAGATGCTGACATTATACTAGTCATTTACAAAACATCTCCCTGTGGCACCAACTTGCCAGGGTTCTCCACCTTTTCATGGTGGGCAATTAAAATGGGTTAATTGAAGATGCTAATTAGAAACATGAGGTGCCAAACAGCTAGGGAGCCAAAGGGCAAGGTGCAGTATGTATTTTTAGGAAATATTATTATTATGATAAGACACATTAATAACATTGCTCCCCTGGGAGGGAAAAATAACCTTGAGGTAGAAAAGAAGTGAAGGGGGGAAAAAAAGAGAACTATTGTGCTGGAGCTTACCATACCACCTGCCTTGGGAGGTGATTGAAACTGATGCTTGTGCATTGGCTTCTTTTGAAGATAGCCAAAAGATTGATGGCTGCCTCCCGAAATCCCTCAAACAGCTTTAGCAGTAAACAGAGTCCATCTTCCAAACTGCCACCACGACAGATGAATCAACGCTTTCACAGTGATTAATAACTGCATTTCAGCACACATGCTTTTATTCCCTCACATATATGCACATTGTTACAAAGACTCCCACAGTCAGCTTTAACTGTATGTACAGTATGTAAGAATCCATATTCTTGCTACTTTGAACATGTTCCCCATATTTTACGCATGGAAAGCATTTGCAGACAAAAATTGGAAACTCCAAGCTAAGCATACATTATTATTTGGCAGATGGCAGAAACAGATAAAAGGAATGGTAGCTAGGTATTATCTTTTTTTCAGTGTGCCTTAATCAGTCTATAAGAAAAATACTTCTGTTTACTTTCCTCCTGTTGGTTTCTTCTGCTTTAACAAAATAGTTTTTAACCATTTCCACCCGGTTTTTGTCTTCTTCCCTCAATTATGGTTAATGCTTATAACAAACCTGGTTGCAGTTTTACTAGGTCTACCTGTTTTATTTCTTAATAGAGCTGATTTGAAAGAAACACAACCTATTATATTTTTAGCTTAAATCAGTGATGTTGACAGACATTTGCAATAAGATTATATACTAGCTTGTGTAGTTTCAGTATCTTTAGAAAATAATCAAGTGGTACAAACTTAAAATAACTTTGTATGAAGAGACAAATATAATTATGTAATAAGATATTTTACTAGTATTTAACTTATAGTAAATCTTACAAAAGTAAAATTATGTATATAATTTTATATGTAATTATATTCTTTTTGATTACAAACTTTGTTTTGTATATAAAACATAAATGCTTTTTTATTATTAATATTTTCTTAGGATTAAGGGAGGAAAACATTTGTTTCACTGATGACTCTGATGGAGGTTCAGTTAATGTCCCTTCAGCCACAAAGGGTGAATACAAATTTTTGATTCCTTTGGGGAGGGGGCTTTGTTATTTGTTTTGCTTTGTTTTTATATGGATATGTGATTCCCTTGAGCAAAATGTTTGCTCATTCCTGAAGCATCCATATACTATTAACTCGTAGATGGATCCTTCTCTGAAAAGGTCAAGTCAGCTGGGACTGAAAGTGCAGGATGGGAGGATATTTTTACTACTTAAATTACTTTCATATGAACTACCCTTGCTCTGTGATCCCCACTGAAAATGGCCAAAGAGGACAGTATAAACACATTACAAGTCATGTAGACATCAACCTTTCAATTTTAACTATGTAGGTTGTTCCTGACTGAAGTTACAAGATGTCTTTAACCTTTAGTTGCCGATTAGTCTATTCCTGCTCACTGGCGCGCACATTGTGCTCTCCATCTGGTGAGCATCACTATGACAGCTGGGAGTTATTTGAACAAGTGTAAGGTCAAGTGCACAATTCATTGAAGGGTCACTAAGGGCAGCATTAAGACAAAGACCATAATTTTCCAAAAGCCCCAATTCAACGTGATAGTAGTGGTATACAGCAACCTTTGAACATTTTTTTTTACCCATAATACAATTAATGTTACAGTTTGTTAAGCTTGTTCTCTACATTACTCACACTTAAACATAAACATTATTATTTTACATTTTACCCACCTAACGGAATTTCAGAAAAAAACAACCATGTACATGTTATAATAAATTCAATCACAGTTTTGATGAAAAGTTGGTACACTCAATCTCTGCCACGTGCACAATCAGGCACAGTGAAAGCAAAACTAGCTTCCGGCTACTGGGGAGCAGCTAAAGCTTGCTGGCCTGCCAAGTTAATAACGCTCTGGGGGAAACCCTCCACATCCCAAAAGTTTTCTTTTGGATTCAGCTGGTGCTGAAAGTAGCCATCAGAAGATAGGCACACTGTGGTTACAAATTCAAATTCAAAAATACTTTACTGATCCCAATAAAGCATGGATATGGCTCAGATAATACTTGATATATAAAACTCAGACATATTAGTCAGGTCATGGCTTTTAAATGATGTCTAATTGGTATTAATGCCTTAGATGTTTGAGAAAATTTAGAAATGTGAAAAAATATATTAACATTTAATAAAACTGTTGTCACAAAGCCAACTTTGTTGACAAATCTAAAAGCACTTCTCAGTTTGATCTAAGTGTAAAGAAATTATATGGTGAGACAGTCCTGATCACTCCATCTCAACAGCGATATATATTAATACATGAATTGAGAGAGCATATAGCTCAAAATGTTGTTGCATTTAGTAACTGAAAGAACACAGAGCTGACTACAGCCACATTTCCACTTATTTGTGGTGATCAGTCAAACACATCCTCCTATTTGTGTCAGGTCATTTAAGCTATGAAAGGAAGGAAACCCAAGTCTTGTCTTGGGTCAAATGTCAGTATCAAAGATACTGACATTTGGTCAGATGGTGACCAAATGTAAACTTCTGAATTAGAATAGCAAAGAGTGTTGTTTTTTTTGTTTTTTTTGCATTTAGCGAATGGTCAAAATTTTGGTTATTCTAACTGATGTAAAACATAAGAGGCTTTGTCTGATTTAACTTCAGACAATGAAATAAAAGTATATGAGTCTTTTTATTTGGTGTATAAATACCTCGTTTAAACTTAATTTGTATTGTACATGGTATATGTACAATACTTCTGCTCAACGCCGTCCGAGTTTTGCTTCCAGCCGGTTTTTTGTTTTTGGACCTTTTGAGGGAACTCGTTTTTATACATAATGAACTTAAAGTCTGGTTGAACAAAAATATATTTTCTTTTTTACAAGACCAAAAGGTTTTTGACATGTCCACAAAGTCTGTGGCATCCTCTCTCTGAAGACATATGACAGACTACTGTCTGTCATCTGTGACGTAAGGCCATGCTGGAGAATTATTTACTGAAAGTTTCATAGATATGAGTAACATGAGTATAAAGATAAATACTGTATTTATTCTTGTAGATGATTTTTTTTCTTTTCTGTCTATTTTCAAGGTGCGTTATTAATATAAATAATATAATAGTAATAATGGAAAAACAATTAATTATATACTCTGTTTCCCACAAAATTTAGAGGCAGAAGTACAATAATCTGGTTTAATTACCTCTTTGGAATTAAATCTGTCAATAATAAGTCAATTCATATCTTGACTGTCATTATATTACTTCACTGTCATTATATTAACTTTATTTATTTATTTATTTTTTGCTCCATCTGTTTTCTTTAGTATGTTGCACTTTAAATTACACAGTGGCTAGTACGACCAGATTGTTAGTTTTGCAGATCCTTCCAAAAATATATACATTTCCAGGAAAGTAACCTGCAGATATTTTTTTAATTTATTTATTTTTTCTCACTGTTAAAAATATTACACTTTCTCTGGTATTTTTATTGCACCCCAGCTCTGAAACTGGAAACAAGTTTCAGCTTCCCTAATACAAAAATGTCTGGGTCATAAATCATCACTGAGGTCATGAGGGGAATCAGAATAACAATTGATTGTTATGGGTACCCAGTTCTGGCCAGAGGTTTAGCAGAAAGATACCTTTTTGTACAAGAAATATATCATAGTTTTTCATTGGTTTAAATTGGAAAAATACACATAATTATTTTATTGAGTCACTTAATAGAATGTGTTCTATTTCATCAATATTCAGAGAAAAGCAATTACTACCAAGATGGAACCTAATTTAGTAGGTATTTGCAGTAAAACTGATGCAGATGCCATACAGTAGCATATTACAGTGGTAAGAAATGATCTTAGGCTAGTTTATCATTTGTACTCAGGAGATCTAAAAATGCTTAATCTGCATTTTGTTTTCCTTTTCCTTCAAAATTTAGAGGCACTTTTCTTGCACACCATTGCTGTCTCCTGATATATCGCTTCATATTCCTCTTTGACTGGCATATTTGTCCCTTGGGTACCATCACTGCCCTCCCCAGCTTCCTAATTTCTGATGCACTGTTAGATGAGCGCAGATTACGTTGGCCCCATGCTCCTCAGCAAACTCCTTCAATATTAATGAAGACTGATGAAGTGCTAGGGAGCCCCTGTCTTTCAGCCCTAACCTAGATTGGATTGACAGTTGCAATTAGTGTCTCTTCAAGTTCACTTCCATCACTTTAATTTGACACAAAGAAGGACAGTGTGGGGTTGGAAATGACACCATTGAGAGAGAAGTCCTGAGGAGAATGGATAGTGAGCAAAAGTTTGACTTTTGGACTGAAAAAATGGTGCATTCTTCACCTTGTACTAAATGTTTACCGGTCTCATTCTTTTCTCAGATAGTGCTTCTCATTCTGCTCAGTTTATTTTAAACACTCCCACTGGGCTCAAATAGTTTTAGGTTTGTGATACCAATTATCATATAGACCTTGATGACAGGGCAAGGTTGTAGTCTCCTCTGCATTGTCATGTTACTGGCTTTGACATATTGTACATTTAATTTGTTCCCCCCAAATAATAGCATTTGACTTTCCAGGTTTCCTCTTTCACCTCCAGCAGTTACCAAATATATAGCATGTCAATGTGTGTGAAAAAGATGAATGCAAGAGATATGGGGACAGCCGCACCTGAAAATGAATGACTCTCCATTTTTGCATTGAAAAGAAGCAGTAAATGATAGTCAAAATCTGACTGTGTGTCAAGTGTGTAGGGGTGTGTATGTGTGTCTTGACAAACACTTTTATTTGTGTATGCATGGATATGCATGGGACGTTATGTGAAATATGGCACTGGAGAAGTTTCTCTTAGCCACGGCAACACTTCTCTCAAATCCAAACCCATCCATCAAATACATATTTAGGGTGTGAATATCTGAAACTTTGGAAGTTCTTCTACTCACTCATACTTTTCCTGGCCCCTTCATTAGGTTCACTTTGGCAGGATTCAACTGAACCCTGTTTGCATTCAGATTTTTTTTAATGCTAATTTAGTTTAATATTTAATTTGTAAACATCATCATAATTATCATCATAATTTCAACACATCATGAAGATGCTTCCTTGGATTTAGATTTGGTAACTAATGATACCATTGGAATATTGCAAACTCTTTTTCATTTTCAAAACGATGAAAATACTCCACAAAAAAAAAAAAAAAAAAAAAAAAAAAAAATATTATTTTTGGGGAGCCAATTAGATAAAAAAAAAATACCCCACAATATATTACCAACATAACCAAAATAAGATATTACCCCCATTG